>PVIY010008650.1:0-76155 GCA_004026745.1 Myrmecophaga tridactyla | reverse complement strand
TTGGTGGTGCTGTTAACCAGGAATGGAAAAGCACTTCACCTCTCCTATCATGAAAAATGAGTTCCTTCAGTACTGACTTTACATTTTACTTCAATCCATTCTACTCTGCTCTAGGGGAAATACTCTCTCTTCCCTACCTCTGCCTCCTGTAGCCCAGTATCATCCAGCATTGAGGGCTGAGGGATTCCAGAGCTGACCAGATTGTACTATCAGACATAACACATAACTTGGGGAGGGGCTGCGTACCTTCTGGGTCCATCCTGAGGTGGCCATGGGAGTGGAAGCCCTAGGAATTGAGTTTGAGAAGTCCTGGTGGTAGGGCTCTTGCCTTCCGTAGACTCTTCTTCTTGCCCTGTACCTTCTGCCCCTCTCTCCTGGCCCACAGCTGAGAACATGGGCCAAAAAATAGCCTTCCATCTTGGTCAAAGATCCTTGCTTCATACAGTCAGAGCCAGGACCTACCCCATGATCTATATGGTGAATGGAGGTGTTCTAGTTTGCTAACTGCTGGAATGCAATGTACCAGAAATGGAATGGCTTTTAAAGAGGGGAATTTATTAAGTTGCACATTTACAGTTCTAAGGATATGAAATTGTCCAAATTAAAACAAGGCTATAGAAATGTCCAATCTAAGGAACCCAGGGAAGTATACCTTGGTTCAAGAAGGCCGATGAAGTTCATGGTTTCTCTCTCAGGTGGAAGGGCACATGGCAATGTCTGCCAGCTTTCTCTCCAAGCTTCCTCTTTCATGAAGCTCCCCTCGGGGCGTTTCCTTCTTCATCTTCAAAGGTCTCTGACTGGTGAACTCTGTGATTCTTACTGCTCTGTTGTGGCTCTCTCCAGAATGTTCCCTCTTATTCCAGTAAACTAATCAAGAACCATCTGGAATGGGTGGAATCACATCTCCATGGAGATGATCTAATCAAAAGATTCCAACCTACATTATTGAATAGGGATTAAAAGAAAGGTTGCTCCCACAGGATTGGATCAGGATGAAAACATAGCCTTTCTAGCGTACATAATCCTTTCAAACCAGCACAGGAGGTATGCAAGATTTCTCTGGTCCCACAATCAACAGTTCCATAATTACCCAGCTTTATGTTTCTCTGAGCCACAGTTTCCTGGATAATCCAGACTTTCCCATGCTCCTGCCCAGGGGTATCTCCTTACTCATAAAGAGATTGACCTCTGCTGCAGGAAGTGATTTTAGGGGCCCAGGAGCCCCCTAAAAATACATCTTATAGCTTCCTCCTCACCCTTTGACTAAGGCAGCATTGTCCCTCTTGCTGAAGATTTGACCCCACATGAAATGCAAATTTCTAAGGAAGGTAAACAATCTGGCATAAAACAAAAAAAAAAAAGTGGTTTAAAATTCCCTTCTTAATCATGTCTAACATTTTCTTGACTATTTTAGCCTCAGGGAATATGTGTTTCTCACCTCTTTTGTTCCTGATCCCAACAAATAGCCAAAGCTCATCATCTCAACTGCCGTTGGACCATTTTTCCTTTCCATTACCCACAGTTCAACATATCTGCCACCGTTCACGCAGTCAAATGACCTCAAAAGATTTACCTGCCGTTGAACTCTTCCAGCTTGGTATTTTCTCCTGAGAAGTCTCGAGTACTCTGTGGAATCATTGAAATCCAGAGTGTGCGCCCTCTAGCAGCTCATAACTGTTTGCTGATAGCTCTAATCCATTGTTTAGTCTCTGTTCAGAGAAGCGATAACACCTTGCCTTAATATGGCCTGTAATGCTTACATTCATCATTGGATTTTATCCTCACAATAACTCTCTTGTTGTGGAACTATCATTATTATTTTTTTGTTTTGCAGTTGAGGAACTGAAGTTGTAATGAATCATCTTTTCCTAGTTAAATTAGCTATTTAGTTACAAATACAGGTCTGTAACCCAGTCCTAAGTGCTAGTTACAAGCGTCTTTCTAAAACTCAGTCACACTAACTTCTAATTCTAGTGCTGTACACTTGGTGCAGAAATTGGAACAGAGTTATTCTTTGTTCTGTAGCAATGTATATTCAAAAAGACAGTCTTTTTTTCTGTAAGCAATATTCTTCCCAAGGAAAAATGTTGTGGGAATTTATATCAGTCAAGAACGTATCTCGATAATCAAACTTAGCTAGTTTAAAAACTTGAAGTGAAAGATTGGTTAGTACTCAATCAACGGAACTGTTTCTTTCTCTGCAATATTGTGGTTCTTGACATGATTACTGAGTTTCCAATTTGATACTTCTGGAGATTCATAAATCAGGACACATGCTGAGTTCCAGTCTGTCATACTGAATCTTAGGATTGGTTATTTATTTCCCTTCATTACCCAGCATCTACTTACTACACAGATTAGTTGAGAAGCTTTCCATGATGGACCACTATGAGAAGCAATGCATACATTTGGGTAGCTCTTCAATTATCAATGTGCACAGATTGTCTGGGTTTATGTGCATATATTTTATTATTATTTCACTTTTGCATGTCAGATGAATCTGGTGTAAATGTAAATCTAACAGTATGGGCTCTAGTGAACAAGTACATTGCTATAATACATCTTTGGTCCATCAATCTCCTGGGTGAAGTGTTGCAAATGTGGTGCAATTCTGTATTTTGAATTGTGGCCAATAATACACAATCACCAGATCTATGTGATGTCCAGTTATCACAGTGGTCCAGTTCCAAGATAACAGCTTCACATTGATGATTTTCAGGTTTCATGTTTTGCTTTCATTTCTTGACTAGATAGACTACACATAAAACTTTAAAAAATTTTTCTTTCAGAAATGCTTCTGCAGGGTCTACTCTCAAGACAGCTGTATCAATCAGTTGCACTGCTTTGTTTCTTTTATTAAATAGCTGAGATCTTCTTGATTGCTCTGTACATGCTAATTTGTTTCTGAGACAAGTCCAGATCCCTGCCCAATGCATGTTTCTGAAATGTTCTTTAGCACATGTATCTAAAGAATAATTTGTATGGTGTCTTTTAATGCAATTTCATTGAGATATACTCATATACCATATACTTCTCCAAACTGTACATTCAGTGGTTCACAGTGTCATCATATAGTTGTGTATTCATCACCATAGTCAATTTTTGAACATTTTCATTACTCAAAAAAAAATAAGAGTAAAAGTAATAAGGAACACCCAGAACACTCCGTACCCTTTATCCCCCCCATTATTGATTTATTTTCTGCCTTTATTTTCTTACTCATCTGTCCATACACTGGATAAAGTCACAAGGTTTTACAATTGCACAGTCCCACTGTAAAATTGATTTAGTTATAAAGTCAACTTCGAGAATCAAGGCTACTGGATTATAGGTCAACAGTTTAAGGTATTTCCTTCTAGCTATTTTAATCCACAATAAACTAAAAAGGGATGTCTATATAATACATAAAAATAACAACCAGAATGACTTTTCAACTCTATTTGAAATCTCCCAGCCACTGAAACTTTATTTTGTTTCATTTCTCTTCCCCCTTTTGCTCAAGAAGACTTCCTCAGTCCCACGATGAAATGAAGGCTTTCTCAGTCCCATGTTGCCAGGGAAATTAACACCCCTGGGAATCATGTCCCACACGGGGGCAGATGTCAGTCATTTTACCTGAAGAGTTGGCTTAGAGAGAGAGGGGCGACACCTGAGCAACAAAAGAGGTTCCTGGGGAAGACTCTTGGGCACAATTATAAGTAGGCTTAGCTTCTCCTTTGTGGGACTAAGTTTCATAAGGGCAAGCCCCAAGATCAAGGGCTTGGCCTATTAAATTGGTAGTCCCCAATGCTTGTGAGAATATCAGGAATTCCCCAGGTGGAGAAGTTTAATATTTCCACATTTTTCCCCAGTCCCTTAAGGGGACTTTGAAAATAAATTTTTATTTTCTGCCCAGATTCTTCTGGGATGCACTGGGGCATCACACTGAGCTATACAAACTAGCAAGATCTCACTCCCTATTCAAGGGTCCATGTAATTATGGAGTTTGAATAAACTGACCATACAAGGTAAATTAGCTAGTGGGCCACAGAAAATATAATTTTTGCACCAAAGAAACATCTCTTCCTTTAGTCTCACGCAAAAGTTGAAGTTTAAGCTGCAGCAAATATAATCCTGTACCTTTTAGTCTAATTTCTATATGGTGACTTTTAAAAACATATTGCATTTCTTATCTTTCATAGCAGCCACAGTGATGTATGTTTTACAGGTTGAAACCCTTTAGAAAGCAATGAATTCCCCAAAATTATGTAGAGCACATTTTACAAGTCAAATAATACTGATAAATTTTTATTGAAGCACAATATACATATAGAAAAGTATACATATCATAAATGTCTGATTGGTGAATTTTCACAGACTGAATGAGTACACCTGTATAAAAGAGCTCCCAAATCAAGCTATGAAACATTACCAAAACTTTAGAACTACATCTCCTTTCCAGTCACCACCCTTCCCACTAGAGCAAGCACCATCCTAATTTGTAAAATCATCCATTGCTTTGGCCTGTTTTATATAAATGTAATCAAACCCTGTATATTCATTCATGCCTGCCTTCTTTCCCTCAACATTGCATTTATGAAATTCCTCCATATCGTAGTTGTAGATCCCTCATTCTCAAGGCTGGATATTATTCTTTTGTGTGAATATACCACAATGCATCTATCCATTTTACAGCAGATGGCAATTTGGGTAGTTTTCCGTTTGGGGCAATTGCAAATAGAGCTGCTATTAACATTCTACTACATGTCTTTTGGGGAATGTAAGTATGCATTTCTGTTGGATATATACATGGGAGTGGAATTACAAGTCAAATAATATTTTGAATATAGTTGACAAGTTGAGTATTCAGAGAAATCTTATTGTGAATCCTCTTGTAAAGAAAATAATCTGTCCATAATTTGTGCTGTGCACATGATTTCTCACATATGGTCTGTTATTTCACAAGGGGCGATAACATCTGCTGACTGTCTTTCCAGTATGCATCTAATTGTACTTATGTTAATAACTTCACAATATTTTTATTGTTGTTATTATCCTCTGGAGTTCGGAATGATTCATTGCTTAGTTTTGACTCGGAAGATCCTCCCCACGAAATACATCCCCCCACCTTTTAATTTATGGTTTTCTATCCGATGAGTATATTCTACTAGTAGACATGGTATTGAAGGCAATTTTATACAAAAAGTACGGTCAATATAAAGATATGAAATGAGAAATAAATCAAGCCCAGAGAACGTTTGTTTGCCTGGAATTGAGATCATGAGCAGGAGAGCAAAAGCAAAATAAAGAGGGGAACGTGAAAGACTTGAGCCAGTATTCAAATTACAGAAAATTGAAATGCAATATAGAGACAATTATTGCTATTGAAAAAGAAAGACTCAAGGCTCTGGGCAAGGGTTAACTTTGGAACTGCCATTTTTACATCATTATAAAGAGGAGGAGTGGTTCATTGAAGCAGTCTACACGTGCATTTCATTTGAAAAACGGTGATTGAAGTATATCAAGTGCCAAGCACTTGGCTATGCACTAAGTATTGTTTTACAGTGAATAAAATAATATCTTAGACTAGATTCTCCCAGAAGCAAACATTGAAACAATGATTTGAGTGAAAGTCATTTATCTGAAACATGACCCCAGGAAGGGTCAGTAGGGGAGTGGGAAAATGAGATAAGGAAAGGAAAGAAGCCAGTGATCAAGCCAATTATTGAGCATTTTATTGCTGTCAGCAACTGGACTTCAACCCGCATGAGGGAACTCTGGTATAGAGTGAAAAGCACACCTCACAGCCGTCACGCATGAGAGGTAAGGGCAAGGAAATAGGAATGCATTAGCTCCCTAGCACGGTGGCCTGTGACAAGAGCTTACAGTAGGAACCTGCTGGTATCTACTAGAATGGTGAGTTCCAAGGGCATACAGGTGGGACAGCATCCATTACAATTCCTAGCCTTGCCCTTGAATTATCCACTGCCTAGACTGGGAGACAATTATGTAAAAATGTAAATTATTGTAATATGTAATAAAAGTGTTTAAAGATTAACAAAATTCTATGGGAGGACCAAGGAGGGAGATAATGACTGTCCAGAAGAGAGCTGGGGAACTCTTTGTATGTGGCAAGGACACTTGAGCAGGTGATAAGTTAGCAAAGATCTACTTAAAAGGAAAAAGAACAAGCTGTATCTTAAACCATGGCTCTACCCGCCATGGGTGCCCTATATGTGCATGCCCTGGGATAATTTGATCCCTAGCTTGGCTCTCTTTTGGAGTGTTAAGTATATAAATAAATATAATAGAAAGAGATAAAGATATGGTGGCAAAAATATCTCCTGCCCATAAGACTCATAGAATTGTATCTTCTAAATACCATGACATTTTTGATGAGCCTTGATCCTGTGGGCTTTGGAAGTTTATATGTAGAAACTCCTCCAAGTTGATAAGCAAAAAGTTTATCTAGATACCCTTGTTAAAGCTGTTTTAAGCAGGATCAGTATCATCTTCTAATCTTTGCTATTTGAAAGATATCCCCATTTTCAATTCCTCTTACTCTTGTACAGTCCGTTTGAGACCCATGTCTGCCATAGAAGAGTATTCATCTCTCTTATCACTTAGAACATTTTAAAATACGCCAATGGAAAACTGAATTCAAACTAGCTTAATCTAGCTCAAAAGAAATGTCACTAAACACATGAGAGGTAGAGGTGAGGCTTTATCCAGGGATTAAATGGTATGGCCAGATTCCAGTTTTCCTTCTCCATTTTATAGCTATTCTTTCTCAATATTTGTTCTATTTAAGTAGCCCTTCTCTTTCATGACCCCAAGATGGATGCCAGGGTATCCATCAAGTGAGAGGCTGTGTGTTTCCTTCTTTAATAGTACAAATAGAAAATCTGAGTTATTTCCTTGGGTCTAATTGGCCTTATGTGGAACATAAGCCCAAAGTTGGATCAAGTGCTAAGGCCAGGGTATGGGCTAAAATCAGGCTCTACTGCCCACCTATAGAGGTAGGGTAAGTTCATTATATGGAAACCTTATGGAAAGGAAAGGGGAGGGGAGGAAAGGTGATCATAGGGGTGGGATTAGGGAATGGGGGAATGAATGCAAGAGGAGGCGATTAGTGAATGTTCACTACACCCACCTCCTCAGAGACTGTTCTGCATCTCACGTTGCCCTCTCTCTGTGACTGATTTTTCCCCCTCAAGACCTCTATTGATTCTGAGGCTTTCCCCATTTTTGAAAAAAAAATTTCCCTAACCTCAGATCCCCCATCTAGCTACCTTCTTATAAAAGAGCTCTGGATGAATAGTCTGCAACTTACTGTCTCTTCTTTTTCATAGCCATTCATTTGTCAATCTCCTACAATAAGATTCCTACTCATTTTCTGTAAGTTCCTTAGGGAATTCCATATGGCCACAGGCACTGGTTACTTTTGGGAATTGTGATGTGGTGGGTCCAGGTCTTGACTCATCCACTCACTATCTGTATGTTCTTAGGTCAACTCTTTAATTAAGTCTCTATTCCCTCATCTGCAAAATGAGGATCACAACAATAACAATGATACCTATCTCATAGGATTATCATGATCATTAAATTAGTTAGTACCTGTAAAGTGCTTAAAACAAGGCTTTGAACAGAGTAGGTATTCAGATAAATGCTAGTAATTATGATTTTATCTCTTTTGACATTTAAAAATGTTAAACTCTTGTATTTTTAAATTTCGGTCTTCTCCTTGTTTCAATGAAAGTACTTTTTCCTGATATTCCTCATAACTTATTGACTCCTCTTCCTTTGTTTGTTCTTTAGATATTATTCTAACCAGGGCTTCTCTCTTTGCTCTGCTCAATCTATATAATATTCTAATGAGAGTGCATTCCCGTTGATGGCTTCAATTTCTACTTTCTGTGGTGATTTCCAGTCCTGGATTTTTCTGTCTCTCTTTGTATGTCTCTGTCTCTCTCTCCCAAAACACTCAGCTATGTTCCAGACCCTTCATTCCAGCTGCCAAAATGCTAGTCCTACGTGGATGGTCCTCGAAACCTCCTACCATTCTGGTACAAGATTGAACTCAATATCGTTTTCCTAGAACTGCTCATCTTGTATTCTCTTGGTAGATAGTGAATAATACAACTATCTAATAGGCACTCAAAGTAGATCCCAGGGTATCTGTGTTAGCCTCCTTTATTTCCCCGGTGCTTAGGAAAATGTCTGGTATCTAGTAGATGGTAAATAAGATGTTGAGTTGTTGAGTGGCTGGCTAGATGGATGAATTAATGGGTAGACGTGCTGGTGCATAGAGAGTTAAATACCTTGTTGAATGAGTCTATAATCTGTAAATTTATTTAGCTAAGTATTATCCAATCATAGTGTACAGTTGAAGGTCAAGGGTGAGAAAGTAAACCTTCAGTGGGATGCACACCCCATTGAACCATTTTATCTTGCTACATTGCACATATTATGACCCCTTTTTGCTAGCAAGCTTCCACTGCTGTGATTGGACAATTATTTAAATGGTATGTTTGTCTAAAATAGTGATCCAGGATATCAAAGTTACCTCCTTTACTCCCAATTAAGAAATTTCTGCCCTTCAAGGGAAGAGCTACTTTAGGTCTTCCCTATGTCAAGTGATGACCTTCCTTAAATACAGACTATTTCTGCTCTGATTAAATCAACTATAGAGTGCACAAAATATTCAGTGGTACAAAACAAACCATGTACCATGTTTTTGTAAAAAAAACAATAGGAATTCTAGAAATTTTGCTAGCATAGTAAATGTCACTAATTAAGGCTAATTAAGACAAAGGCAAATTAGAATCACAGACTATTTTTAAAGAAAGTCAATTTTATTATTTCTTTGTGCATATAGCATATAGTAATAGTAATAAAGGAGCCCGCCTAAAATTCGGAAAATAGAATATGGTTCTGTTTGTTTTCCATATTCTAAAGTAAAGCATAATCTCTTGGGCAGCTCTGTTTTAGACTCCCAATATACCAAAAATCATTTCAATATGACCCAATCTCCAGTCTTACTTACACAATATACCCATCACAAATTCTTATATATTGTTACAAGAAGTTTCTAGTACACTTATCTGCTGTTGGGCCCCCCAGCCCCCGAAGAAGACCCTGGTAAAAGGTTTCAAATGTGAATGGTGTATTTGGGAGGTAAAGGAAACATCAGTAGAGGAGTGGGGCAGTGAGACAGGGAAAGCAGGGCAGCCAGTAAAAATGGTAGCCTCACTTCTACTGTGGGCCACTGGAGCTTTATCCTACCGAGTAAACTCTGGGAACCCTTGTAAAACACATGTCTCAGAATTCTCTCTCCTAGGGTCAGGGGAGCCAATGTATTCACATCCCAATTCCCACTGAAGTGGTAAGGGTAAGGATCGCTGAGCATTCTGCAACCATACCTTTCTTAAAGATGATTCATTTTTCCCTTTAGGGATTAAGAATAAACAGAAATAAATTTTTACATCTAATACTGATGTTCTAGGTCACCTTTAGGACTATAATTTAACAGAAACTCATGTTTGCCCTCTTAAAAAAGTAAGGAATCCCTCTTGTCCATCATCTTATTATAACACAATGAACAGTTTTTCAAAGAGCAACATAAAATGTGAGATAATATATGGATGTTAAATTCCAACAGGCTTCTACAGACTAGCATTTTAAAATACTATATATTCATTCTTCCTTTTATTTTCCAGTTGAAAAAATTCAGAATCAGTGGGATGAAGTCCAGGAACACCTTCAGAACAGGAGGCAACAGTTGAATGAAATGTTAAAGGATTCAACGCAGTGGCTGGAAGCAAAGGAAGAAGCCGAGCAGGTCTTGGGGCAGGCCAGAGCCAAGCTGGACTCATGGAAGGAGGGTCCCTACACTATGGATGCAATCCAAAAGAAGATCGCAGAAACCAAGGTCAGTATCAAAGTTACGTTCTTAGGAAAAAAAAAAAAAAACCAACCACACCTGTTTATAGAAGATAAAATCATACCATAGGTTGAAGTTGAATGACTCATTATGAAAAAGTATTAAAGGAAAATTATATGGAAACTGAAATGAGCAGTAACTTTTCAGTTATTTCAGAATAAAGTAGAGATTAGAAGAAAACTGATGGCTAAAATCAATCATAAAATTACTTTTGTTTAATAATCTGGATAAGGTGCGCTGGTTTTCACATTGTGTCATCTTTAATCACTTCAAAGTTGCTGTACATACTTATGTAGTAGCATGAAGTCAACCAGTTGGGCTTAATGTCTTTCTAGAAAAAACAACTCCTTCTTACCTTATTTGAGGGGCCCTAAATGGATAAAGGAAGGTTAAGGCTAAGGCAGGTGATGAGGTATACTCTCACTTTCTCCTCCCATTCTCTGACCTCCAGCCCAGTTCTTTCTTCCATTCCTTCTCTTCCCTTTTCCCCAACAACTCCATCAAATATCTGTCTGCCTACTAGTCTAGATCTCTTCTGGATAAAAGAAAGGGCGAAGGGAAAGGAAAGGAAATTTGCTGAGTGACTATGTTTGATCAAGCACCATGCATGATGCTTTATATGTATTTAATCCTTTCAAGTCTAGTACTTGAAAGATCTTAAATGCTAGACAATGAGGATATTGTAGGGGATTTTAAGCAGAGAAATAATATGATAGGAACTTTATCAGATTAAGTTTATTCAGAATCTTCTATGGACTTTTTTCCTGGCAGAAAAGGCCCTCTACTAAACAATGATCTGAATCTCAGACTAGCCATGTCATCTTAGAAGAAATCTATATAGTTTACTTGGGCACAGTGCTTCCATTACTAAATGAGTCAAGTTAGGCTAGGCTAAGCTTGAGTAACAAATAAACCCAGCAATCTCCATAGGTAAACTCAGTAAAAGTTCATTTCTTTATCATGTTACCATTCAATGGGGGCTGAGCAATCCTCCCCAAAGAGTGCCTTCCTCCAAATGGTGACTTGGGGATTTGGTCTTTTTTCAATTTTGTACAATAATCATTTTAAACACATGAATGCCCAAGATCACTTTAAAAGGGGAAGAGAGAATATGATATCACCCCATGGAGTCTAATGGGCATTCTTGGAAATTGTGTACAGCACTTGTACTCACATCCCATTGGCCAGCGCTTGTTCCCAACTTAACCTCAGGAAAACTGAATGAAGTTAGTGAGTATTTAGTCAGTTTCTGTCATAGCTACTTGGCTCCAGGACCTGAGAGACTATGAGGACAAGATTTTCATTTATATGACAAGAATGTTAGAAACCCAAATAGGATTTTACAGTCCTTTCATTCGTTTTGTCAGAGGCAACGTCTAGTTAGATTCAAAAATCTTTCTTTCGTGAGATTTACCACATGGAACTTCTTTCCTACTAAGAATTTCTCCAGTAAATGAACATGGATGAATTACAAATTTCTCATTGTCATTTCCCAATTCCTGGTCTGATTATGTGAAATACAGAAATCATATCTATATTCCGAAAGCACTGGGCTATATTCCGAAAGCATAAGGTCCTCTGTATATTATGTTACCTCTTCCTTCTCCATAAATTGATAACGCTATGGATCTAGCAAATTAGGGACCAAACTCTTTAACTGGTAAGGAGGAATTACAGAAAATGGATTTGCACTGGGCCCAACCCTCTATGAAAAGTATTATTGTTATTCCCAATTTACAGATAAGAAAACTGAAGCCTAGAGAAGTTCAGTAACTCTACTTTATATGAATATATTGGGATTTGAGCACATATTCTTGTAGATGACCTCACAGATTTCCTTTCCATCTGTTGTTTTTGTGGCTAAAAATTCCACTGCGAGGATCTCCTAGAGAGATAATTTAACTATGTACTGATAAAGAAGATTATTTTACTAAGCCAACAGGTAAAAAATGAAAGCAGTGAAACAGTATACTGTGGAGAAGTGTTTATATTCTATTATACTGTGAACAATGGCGATTGCAATTTTTTATTTCTTTTTTAATTAAACTGCAATTTTTAATTTTTCCAAAAGTCAGGGAGCATGTGAAATGGAGATCTGGTCTTTGTGCCTAATATGTTATTACTATTGAGTGATATTAGCTGTCTGATCACTTACAGATTTCTTTTAGGAAGAAAGTTTGAGAATAGACATTAGGAGATATTGGACACTTTGCCCATGACGTCCTTGCTCCATAAATTCTTTGAGTCTGTGTACCTAAGATTAGCAAGACAGCTGGCAAGCATCATAAGACACTCATCAGACTGTGTCTAGAGACTTGGAGAACTGATTACAATATCCAGTCTCCCTTGTAACACTATCACTGTCACTAAAGAGCAACAACGAAATGGTTCCAAACGCAACCACCAGCAGTTATACCCTTTGAAAATGTAGACTAGTGACATTATCACAGTATGTGTGAACAAAAGAAAACCTCACCAAAAGTCCTGCTATTTTAGTGATTCATAATCGCTTGCATTTATCCATAATCTCTTTTCGTGCTTATTTACATATTGTAATTGTCCTCATATTGTAAGTAACATTTCGAATGCTGATTTTTAAATGTAATTTTATTGTACAAGCAATCTCTGTTGCCATGTAACTTTTTGTAATAATCAGTTTAAATTCTTTATAATATTTCATTAAGTTTTCATCTTTTCCTAAACCACATCCTTAATGGCTGGACATTTAGGAAACCTCCTCCTCTTGGTTAGAAAAGATGGTGGAATAAAAATGAAGACAGTAACAGTCCCTTCATGGAATAGAAACCACATGTGAAATAACATCTGGGAAAGGCCCATCTTGAAAGCATCAATGTGACCCTGCCATACAGCATACAAAGCAAAAAATTCCTGCCAATGGGCTAGGACAGAATCTATGGAGAAGTGGTGCTGTTTAGAACTCTCATCAGAGACAGGGAATGCCATTAGCACCTAAAACTGCTGGCAGTTATCACCATGGGATTTATTTCATTTGGCAGAATATGGGTTGAGTTTACAACCTCTTCCCTAGGATGCTAAGATTGGTCCAAACTTGGCATTGCATTCTTGGGAAAAATTATTTCTTGATCATTTTAAACTTTCTTTTCCAGTTTCAAGAAAGGCCTATCCAGTCTCCGAGTTTTCATGTATTTTTTTTTTCCTTTTCAGCTTTTGAAAGAGAAATTCCTTTTTTTTTGGTCTGCTTTGTAATTGCTTTTGCGTCAAATTCAGCATAAAAGCTTTACAAGCATGACGGCATTAGCTGTTTTGTGCTTGGCTGAGCTCAGAGTACATGAATTCAATAGAAAAATGAAATCTCGTTGAGCTTAGCTGATTTGGGTATATAATACTTAAAGCTATCTGAGGCGAGAAATCCAGAAATTTATCAAAGTATTAAATAAACATTTCCAAGGCTGAAAAATCTCTGTTTTGAAGATATTCTTTAGGAAACTTGAAACAGAGATACACTGTCTGTAATCATGTAATTAATTTAAAAGTTGAACCTTGTTTTCATGTAATAAATACAGTGGCTATTTGAGGATATCAAATTATTTTACTAGGAGCGAAACTATTCAGGGAGATCTTTTTAAAATATGAAAGTAGAACCTTACCCTTTTAATTATTGGGGGTGGGGGTGGGGTAGAGGATGAACAGTGTCAAATAATATTCGTATCTGCCCTAAGTGTATGTAAAGTAATGGGAAACAACTTCTTCATTTTCATGTTTTGTTACTTTTTAGACTTGTACAAAATAAACCTACAAATTTACCCATAGTAGCAGATTGAGATTTAGATTTCTGGTGCATTAATGAAACACAGTATCAGAAATCTGGCTAGGACAATCAATCTGCCATTTCCTCCTGCATTTTCTTTATTCCCTTTTGTTCTTCCCTAAAGCTTCCATATGACTAAGGAGAAAGAATCAATACCCTAATAATATTTTCCTTCTAAAGTTTGTATGAGGCTATTAAACTTTTCAAAGCATACATACAGAATACTTCCTACATCTCTGATAAAACACAGGTAATAATAGGATAGTTTACCCAGGTACTGCTGTATTATATAAATATTTAATGCAGCCAAAAAGTTTTGAATAGGATTATGTTCTGCTTGCACCAGATTTTGCCTAGCTTTCTTTTCAGAGTTTAGCTTATTCCATGTTAGAATCAAAATTGTATGTCTTTACATATTTTTACATTACTTGTCCTCATCCTCATCCTTTATGATCACCTGCTAATCACCCAGCAACTGAATGCCTTTTCGTCTGACATAATATTAAATGTATGCTGGAGGCAGGATTTCCAGAATGGCATAGTGAGGATCTCTGTAAATCTGCTCTTCCATAAAAGCAACTGAAAATGCTGGCAAAAAAATTGTCAAAGTCACCTTTCCTAAATTCAGGAAGTTAACCAAAAACGTACAGCAATAGCAAACTGCTGTATCTCAGTTAGAAGAGCAGAGGCTATGGCTTTTTACTTGATCTAATCCCAATTTCTTCTCCCGGCTCTTCAGGAGCTTTGAAAACCAGCAACTTTGCAACCACCAGAAAGGGCAGACCAAGCTGAAGCTCTTCAGAAGCAACATTCCACTCCCAGAGCACTGCCACTAGTTGACCTGTCTTGCAGTTTACTAGAAAAACACTGTTCACAGGGCTTTGCCTGACTCAAAGATCGCTCCCCAGAAAAGCCTAGGGTGTTTGTCAAAAACTAATCACCAGCAATTATTTAACACTGTAGCTACCTGAGGCTGTGATGCCAGTTGGGACAGACAAGAGCCTGGCCAAAACCTGAAAAGAAAGATCCTGGGAATGAAATGTCCATAGGGGACTTTGAAAAGCTTTGACATACTCCTAGGGATCTAGAAGGCCAAGTGCATGTTCAGGGCTCTGTCATACCCAGGAAAGAACTGAAATTATCCCAGTCTCTCCCCTCTGGCCGACCTTGAGGCCCTATACAATTTGTAAATGAAAGCTAAGGCAGAGTATAAATTGAGGGTTGAAGGTGTGTCCCCAACACACACATAGAGCCTCTTGGTTAAAAAATATATGTATTGTATTAGTTAGGGTTCTCTAGAGAAACAGAATCAATGGGGAACACTTCTAAATATAAAATTTATAAAAGTAAAAAAAAAAGTTAAAAAAAAAAGGGCGGGCCACAGTGGCTCAGCAGGTAAGAATGCTTGCCTGCCATGCCCGAGGACCCGGGTTCGATTCCCGGTGCCTGCCCATGTTAAAAAAAAAAAAATTATAAAAGTGTATCACGTGACCACGGGAATGCAGAGTCCAAAATCCACAGGGCAGGCTGTGAAGCTGACAATTCCGATAGAGGGTCTGGACGAACTCCATAGGAGAGGCTCACCAACTGAAACAGGAAGAGAGCCTGCCTCTTCTGAATCCTCCTCATAAGGCTTTCAGTGATTAGATTAAGCATCACTCATTGCAGAAGACATGCCTCTTTGGCTGATTACAAATGGAATCAGCTGTGGATGTAGCTGACATGCTCATGATTTAATTCTATGAAATGTCCTCATTGCAACAGACAAGCCAGCACTTGCCCAACTACCACTTGGCCAAGTTGACACATGAACCTGACCATGGCAAATGTGCAAAACTTATCTCTGACCAATCATTAGCTTATCCCTAAGCTAATCAAGCAGAGACTACAGTGTTTCACGTTACAGGGAATACGGGAGTTACAGAGTCTGTCCAGGAAAGTAACTAAACAAACAACAACATAAACAACGCAAACAAATAAAAACAAACCCTTGGAAAGAGGGAAGACTCTAATTTACAATATTGCCACATTGTATTTTCTGAAATGCCCAGTTTTAAATGAAAAACTGAGACATGCAAAGAAACAGGAAAGTATGGCCCATACATGTGGAAAAAAGGAATCAACAGACTGTCGCTAAGGGAACTCAGATGTTGGATTTATTGGACAAAGATTTCAAATCATCTATTATAAATATGTTCACAGAACTAAGGGAAACTATGTCTAAGGATTGAAAGAAAGTGTGATAATGATGTCTCACTAAATAGAGTATATCAAGAAGGAAATACAAATTATTTCAAGAACCAAATAGAAATTGTGGGATTAAAGTACAATAACTGGAATGAAAATTTCACTAGAAATGCTCAACAGCAGATTTGAGCTGTCAGAAGAAAGAATCAATGAACCTGAAGGTAGGCCAATTGAAATAATCTAGCCTGAGAAACAGAAAGAAAAAAAGAAGGAAGAAAAATGAGCAGAGCCTCAGAGATCTGTGGGACACCGTCAGGTATACCTACATACATACATAATGGGAGTCCAAATGGAGATGAGAGAAAGAAAGGAGCAGAGTGAATATTCATAGAAATAATGCCCGAAAAAGTCTCTAAAATTATATGGAAAACATGAACTTACGTTTTCAGGTAAGTTCATGAAGCTCAACAAACCCCAAGTAAGACAAACTCAGAGAGATCCATACATAGACATATGATAAACTATTGAAAGACGAAAACAGATAATTTTGAAAGCAGCAAGAGAAAAATAACATATATAAGGGTTCCTCAGTAAGATTGGCAGCTAACTTCTCATCAGAAACCATATAAGCCAGAAGACAAGGTATTCAGTGCTGAAATAAAATGACTGTCAACCAAGAATTCTATACCCATCAAAACCATCTTTTAGAAATTAAGAAAAAATTAAGACATTACCAGATTTGAGAGATAAAATGAGAAAGAGATTTTTGCTAGAAGACCTGTCTTAAAAGAAATACTAAAAGGAGTCCTTCAAGCTGAAATGAAAGCATGCTTGATAGTAACTGGAGTACACATAAAGAAAAAAAGAGCATTGGTAAAGGTAAATATATGCATAAATATAAAAGATGTATAAATATGATTTTTGTTAACCGTTTTCTTCTGATTTAAATGGCAACTATGTATAGCAATAATTAGTTTATAACTGTGTAGATGGACTTAGAATGTATAAAGATGTAACCTGCATGACAGTAATAACAGAGGGAAGGAGTGGTGCTATAGTTTCTATATATTATTGATATTGAGTATTAATCACAACAAGATTGTTTTAAGTTAAATAATAATTGTAATTTTTAAAGCTAAACAACCCACAAAAATACAGTAAGAGAAGCAATGAGTCGATTAAAATTATACACTTGAATATATTTATTTAACTTAGAAGAAAGCATCAGTAGAGGCGTAGAGGAACAAAACAGACATAAGATAAAGCAAAAAGTAAAATGGGGGGATGTATATAACACCTATCAGTAATTATATTAAATGTAAAGAGTTTACCCACTCTGATTAGAAGACAGATATTGGAATAGTGGATGGAAAAAATCAGGATCCAACTTTACCATCTATAAAAGACACATTTTTAATTTAAAAACACAAATAGATTGAAGATGAAAGGATGGAAAAAGATATATCATGCAGAGCATAACCTTTAGAGAGCTGGTGTGGCTGTTCTAATATCAGATAAAATGGACTTGATTACAATTTCATTTTTACTAGAACCAAAGAAGGATATGTTAGAATGATAAACGTGTCAACCCATCAGGAAGGTGCAACAGTTATAAACATATATACCTCCAACAACAGAACCCCAAAATGTATGTAGCAAAAAGTAAGAAAATTGAGGAGTTATACAGAGAAGGTGAGGTTTAACAAATGAGTATGGTTGCTGAATCATTATATAGATATTTCTTTTAGTCTCCGGTATCGTAGAGCAGCTTGAAGTAAAAACCTAAAATGATGGAATTGTAACCCATACCAAATTCTGAAATCTGTTCTACAGCTAATTGTTGCAATGTGCTTTGAAATGTATTGCTCTTTTGTAAAGATGTTATTTTTCACAAAAAGAAAAAAAAAGTCGATTCTGATGATTAAAAATATATACATACATAGTAATTTTAAAAATCCTTTGCATTTCTATATATTAACAGCAGACATTTGGAAACTGAAATGAAAAACATTGCCACTTACAATTGCTACATGTAGTATAAAATACTTAGATATAATTCTAACAAAATATGTTCAGGATCTGTATGCAAAATTACAAACTGCTGATGAAATAGTAAAAAAAAAAATTAAAGGAGACCTAAAAAAAAAAAAAGTAAGAGAATTGAAGGGAAAAATAAGAAATGTGGCAAAAGTAGTTGGAGGGTGCATGGGTGGTTCAGTGGTAGAATACTTGCCTTTCAAGTGGGAGACCCGGGTTCAATTCCTAGACCATGTACCCCCCCCAAAAAAACCAAGTATTTGTAGGCTCCAATACTTTAGTTTTAATAATGGACATAACAATTAGCTATAATATCAACAGTGAAAAAGAAGACTAGAAAAAAATCATAACCCAAATAGATCCAACAGACATCTATAGAACTCTCCACCTCGCCTATAAAAGCATGCTACCTATTCTTCTCAAGTGCACATGGGATATTCTCCAGGATAGACCATATGCTAGAACATAAAACAAGCCACATTACATTATAAAAGATTAAATTCGTGCGATATATGTTCTTCGACCACAGTGGAATGAAATTGGAAATCAGTAGCAGAAGTGAATTTGGGAAATTCATAAATATACAGAAAATATACAACACACTATTAAGTAAACAATAGGTCAAAGAAGAAATCTCATAGGAAATTAAACAGTACTTTACGTGAATGAAAACAAAAACACAATGTGCCAAAAGTCGTGGGATGCAGGTAAAGCACTGCTTAGAGGGAAATTTATAGTTGCAAAATATCTATGTTTAAAACGAAGAAAGATCTCAAATAAATAACGTAACCTTCTACCTTAAGAAACTAAAAAAAAAAGGTGGGGGTACAAGGAATGGGAAATTAAGGCTTAAAATACATAGAGTTCCTATTTGGAATGATAAGAATGTTTTGTTAATGGTTGGTGATAATGGTAGCATAACATTGTGAGTGCAGTTAACAACACTGAAATATATATCTGAATATGATTGAAAGGGGGAATTGTTAGATTGTATATATGGTAACAGAATAAATTTTTTAAAAATCCATACGCAAAGATCGGGCCCTAGGTTAAATACAAGGACTTAAATTAATATTAGAATTATAAAAATGTGCTGTGATTGATTGCAACAAATGTTCCACACCAATGCAAGGTGCTAGTGGTAATAGGGTGATATATGGGAATCCTGTGTTTTATGCATTATTGTTCTGTAAACCACAGCTTCTCTAATAGAAAAGAAAACTAGAAAAAGAAGAGCAAATGAAACCTTACACAAACTGAAATAAGTAATAAAGATTTCAGTAAAAGTAAATGAAGTTGAAGCTAAGAAAACAACGCAGAAAATCAACAAAAGCAAAACCTGGTTGTTTGAAAAGGTCAGCAAAAAAAAAGCTTTATCTAGATTGACTAAGAAAAATAAAAGAGAAGACTCAAATTACTAATGTCAGAAATGAAAGATCACTATCAACTTATAGAGGATTTTATGAATAACTAAGGAGATAGAAAACCTGAATAGACCTACAAGTCAAGAAATTGAATCAATAATTTCAAAACTTCGACTAAGGAAAGGCCTAGGACCAAATGGTATCATTGATGAATTCTACCAAATATCTAAAGAATTAATATCAATCCTTCACAAAGTGTCCCAAAAAATAGTAGAGGAGGGAATGCTTCCCAGCTCAAGATATGAGGCCAGTATTGCCCTAATATAAAACCCAGGCAAAGATTTTACAAGAAAAGACAACTACAGATCAATATCCCTTATAAAGATAAACTCTAAAGTCCTCAAGGAAAACAGTGTGAAACTGAATGTACTATGACCAGGTGCAATTTGTCACAAGAATGCAAAATTAAGTTTAACATCCAAAAATAAATCAACATAATGAGCTCTGTCAATAGAGTAAATGACAAAAACCATATGGTGTTCTCTATAGGGTCAGAAAAAGCATTTGACAAAACCTAAAACCCTTTCACAATAAAGAACACTCAACGAACTAGGACTAGAAGGGCATTTCCTCTACCTGAAAAGGACATTCATGAAAAAAGCCACAGCTAAAACCATGGGAATCAACCAAATGCTTTCTCCTTATGATCAGGAAAAAGGTAATGGTGCCCAGTCTTGCCACTTCTACTCAAGTTGTGCTGGAAGTTCTAGCCAGGGAAATTAGGCAACAAAGTGTATTAAAATCTTTCTATGTTGGAAAGGAAGAAGTGAAACTATCTCTATTTGCAGATGACATGATCTTGTGCATACAAAATCCTAAGGAAAATACGAAAAGTCAGAACTAAGTTCAGCAAAATTGCAGTATAAGTTTAAACATAGAAAAATAGTTTGTTTGTAAACTGGCAATTACAATCTAAATTTTCAAATGATGAAAACTACCCCATTTAAATTTTCCAATGATGAAAACTATCCCATTTGTAATAGCACCAGAAAGAATAAAATGCTTAGGAATAGAAGAAATGTAAGACTTGTACATTAAAAAATACAAAGCTTTGCTGAAAGAAATTTTAAAAGATCTATATAAATGGAAGAACATCTTAGGTTCATGGATAAAAAGATTTAGTTTTGTTTTGTTTTTTTACCAACTTTTAGTTTATTAAAGTTGCCTTTATTACTATTCTAAGATGTGGCCATTTTTCTTTCATTATGGGACTAGTCATGAGAGGAGGGTTTCTATCACCAAAAATAAATGGGGAAAAGTGAGACCCCCCCCTTTTGTTTGAAAATACTTAAAATATTAGAAATGATGATGAACATACAACCCTCATTGAGAAACATCAGTTCATTCCTTGCAGCCTTCAAAAAAGTGATCAGCATAAACGTAAAGAAACATTGATAGGGACCTTTGGATAAACTTAAGTCATTGTATCATATTTCTTGTAGGGCTTTTCTCTTTTATCATAAGCGATCATTCCACTCTAACTAATTCCTCAAACAATGATGTATGGTTTCAGCCTAAATTAGATGAACGGTTGTATTTCCGTATAAATTCTGTAAATAATTAAGAATTTATTGCAATTGTGTGATTAAAAATGGAATTTCTAAACAATTATTTTTATAGTCTAGTGGAATAACACATTTTTTTAAAAAAACCATCAAGATTGTTGGTGAATACTTTGCAAAAACAGAATGCTGATGAAATTGAAGTTTTGCCATTTTGGCAACTCTTCCAGTATACTTATTGTGACTCAATACATTTTTAACAGCCAGTTAGAGTTTACTAAATCCTAAACACCAAATGAAAAATAGATGTTTTCTTCATTAAAAGGGAATATTTTTTGTCCCAAAAGAAATTCAACTTTTGATACAAAAACAAAACAGGATAAAACGCCCTCAATCCATTCTTTTAATATTAACAGAACACAAATTATTTTTTTACTTGTTCCCCCCATTTTTGTCTCCTTTAAACACACACATGTTAAAGAATAGGAAGAGCACACCAAACCTTTAGCTGTGTTATAAAATGTGTACATCTTCAGGGTTTTTATTATGGTTTTCCTTAAGTTATCCTTATTGCGATAAAGTTTGTACATTTTTACGTTACTCTTAACTAAGACAATATTTTAAAAATAATGGCAAAATGTTCAACAATAAAAAACAATGAAGTAAAAAGATAAAGAAAGAAAGAAGTACTGATATATGCTACAGCATGGATGACCCTCAAAAGCCTTAGGTTTTGCAAAGGAGGCCAGTCACAAAAAATACATATTGTATGAGACCATTTATTTGAAGCATTCAAAATAGGGAAATCTACAGAGACAGAAAGTAGATGAGTAATTTCCTGGGCGAGGAACATAAGGAGAAGGGGCAGTGGACAGTGACTGTTAATGGATATGGGAGTATTTTATTGGGTCAGGAAAATGTTCTAAAATTAGATTGTGGCGATGGTTGCATTTACTAAAAACCTCTAAATTGTACACATAAACTGTTAGAAAAAAATACGGATCTGCCTGTCATCACGAGTACAGATCTTTTTCTTTCTCTTCAAGTTTACGAACCCAGCTTTCGAAACTTTCAGTTTCCCTTTGTCTTTGCCTTGAAACTCCTCATCAGCCCATAGAAATGAAAAGTAGCCATGGCCACGGACTTCAACTGCTGCCTAGACAGGGCCTCCATTACCCAATGGCTAGAGAGCTACTTTCTGTTTTGGCTAACATAGATAGGCCCTGTCTCAGAGAAAGCGTTCAGAGATGCTACCCGTAGCTCAGAAAGACAGGGATATTGTTACTCTGAATATTTCCTCAATGTTTGTATAGCTCCCTATTGATTATCGAGAGAACCTGTTCTTTATATGTCCACATACTAGTTTACTGTATCGCACGTCGTGGCCCCAGATTACCTAGCCAGATGAGAATTTCTCTCTTCTATCTGAGACAGACTCCTATATGAGTAGGCATGTCAAACAGAATATTCTAAGTTATGCTACAGTAACAAACAACCTAAACATCTCAGAGGCTTAACACAAAGTTTATATTATACTTAGGTTACATATCTGTCATAGATTGTCACTCAGGGACTGTGGTTGACAGCAGGGAACAGGGTGAATAATGCCACTAGATAAAAACTTTCTGCCTCAGAGTGATCTGTCTCCAAAACCAGTCTCGTGGGCATCTCTGAGTTCAGTGGGGTGGAGATGTCTAATTCTCTGGCATTACAAGGCACTGATTATTTGCGAACAGTCACACATCTACCACAGTAGGCTCTTGGGATTATAAAAATAGCCAAGAAAATGCCAGTTGCTGGGGATCAGACCTCTGGCATTCTCTCTAGAGTCATTTCCACCCAACCATTTCCACACCCTCTCAACCAGTCTTCCCTTAGAAGCCTGTGGTAGCTGGGTGATTTGTTAATTACAACACTACTTAAGCCTTTTAATAAAGTCAGCAAATTAAAGAGAGAGCCCAGATAAAGAGAATGCTTTCCAAAATGTCATAATGAAATTAAGGTAATGAAACACTTGGAGGGCTTTGCTCCCTTCTTTTTCTATAAAACTTATTCCAAAGAAGCTGAAAGAGAAATGGGGCCTGAAAGTAAAGAGGGGAAAAAATAAATTGTATGCCATTAGTTTAATTATAAAAATTCATTACATGAAGCCATGTAAGACAGAAATAATGAAACTCTAATGGGTTGGCCGATAACACATTTACTAACCTGCTCTCAGCTTGTAGTCATTGTTGAAAGGACAAAAAAGGAACAACTTTGGTGTGTAGTCCTCAGAGCTATTGGAAAGATTAATCATTCCCAGAAAGCTGGAAAAATGAGGGCCATTTTCTTAAATAGTATCCCCTATATGAGTGTTACCTTCTGAAACAGAGTTGTTTGGTAATGTCAGAACTTTAATAGATGAACGTTGGCGTTAATAGTGAGAGGCTCTACTTTTGCAATAGCTTCCTCTCAGGTATTTGAACATTTCTATTATAAAATCTATGAAGAGTTTTGATAGGTCATTTTAATTCCTCCAAGGGAGAAAGAAAGTGTGTTTCTTTTTCCCAGTGAAGATTTATCGAACATCAGTTCATTCTTAGGACTAAATTGTTTAGTGATTTTTTTTTTAATAAACCAAATATGTATTTTTTTTCTGCTGTCTTTGTTTGGAAACTTCTTACTACATCACACACAATAATTTTCCAATTATGCTATAATCATCAAGGGGATTATTTTATATTCTTCAAAGTTCAATTATGATAAACCCAATCATTTTCTTTAATTTCCTGTATGTGGAAACATAGCTTATTTAACTGTATTTGAACCCTAAGTTGGTAGTCAAGAAATCTATGTTTTATATGGTGTCTTTTTCACTGACTAACTGCATCACCTTTGACAAATCACTTAAACTTTCTGAGCTTCACATTCTCATGTGGACAATCATGGGACTGGACAAAGGAAAGGAGATAACAAAATGTGAAGACAGATGTGTAGGCAGGTGCCATACATAATCCAAGGAGAGAGTTTTGAATCTCGTCCGGTGGGTAATAGGGAGCCATTGAGAGGTTTTACAGAAAAGCACTGTGATTTGATTTACATTTTTAAAAGTTCACTTGAGCAGCTGTTTGTGGCTGGATGGACAGGTTTTGAGAATGGAGGGAGTGAACCAATAAAAAGGTTATCGCAGAGTCCGAGCAAGGATGATGAGGGTCTAAATTAAGGCAATGGCAATGGAGATAGAAGATTTGGATACAAGGGGAAATTATGCTAAAACCCCACCCTGGCTATACTTCCTGCCTCCTCCTCCAGTTGATGATCAACTTGCATGGCCGAGGGAGAAGATTTGGCCAGGGACAGATATTTGGGGAACACCAACACTTAAGGGACAGGCAGAAAAAGAAAATTTGAACCATGAAAGAGAGTAGAGGAGACCCAAAGAAAGGGAGCCAAGAGACCGTAGAACCTCAGAAAGAAGAGAGCTGTCAACAATACCAGTTGCTGCAAATAAATAAATGATAACCTAAAAATTTCCACAGACATTGGACAGTGGTAATTAAATCAGTTAACTATATTCCCACAAATGTTGTAGAACAAACAACCTCAAAGTCTCCATGGCATAAAACAAGCATTTATTTCTTTTTCCCAAGTATGCAGCTTGGCTGTGATGGTGCTACTGGCTTCATGCCGTGGGTTGATCAGTGTCGTTTTGCTCCATATATCAACTCAGGGTAGCCCAAGGGGTGTTTATTTCTTGGTGATGGCAGAAGATCAAAAGGGCCAGCCCACCGGACAGGTGCATTTCAAGCCTCTGCTTGTGTCACTTCTGTTAACATCCCATTAGGCAAAGCAAGTCACGTGGCCAAGCCCAACATCCAATGCAGGGAAGTCAACACCGCCTTTTGTAAGAAGAACTTCAAAGTTGCATAGCAGAGGGCATGGATACAGGGTGCGATAAAGAATCAGGGCCAATAATTCAATCTGCCACAGTGACTTCTGTCAGTGTAAGTTTCAGTGGAATGTTAATAGCACAAGCCTGATTTTGATGAATTGTAGAGTGTCCGGATTGCAGTCAAGTTGAAGCATTGACTTGAAAGTTTGCCTTCTTAGGAGCTTGACTTTGAAGGGAAAGAGTTTTGTTCTTGTTGTCGTTGTTTAGTTTGTGAAGATGGAAGAGGCACACGTGTTTGAAGCCTGTGGAGAAGGATCCTGCAGAGAGGCAAGAGGTTGAACACACACAAAAAAGAGGAAAAGAGGGAGTAAGTGCACAGAGGAGATTTCCAGAATAGATGGGTGCCCAGATGGAGGAATTGGCTTCCAATAGCAAAAAGGTCACCTCTTCCTCTGAGACTGGAGAGAAGAAGGCAAGACATAAAATCAGATCTTTGATGAATTTTATACTTGATATATTCAATTTCCCCTGTGGAATCGTAAGCAGGGTCATTTGCTATGAGGTTTCTTCCAGTTTGTATCAGTCACAGTCCAGTCTGGAAACTGAACGACATATTTTAAATGGAGAGGATTTGATATAGAAGATTGGATAGATGAATAATGGAAATGCTGAGAAGCCCAAGAGGGGATAATTAGACCACCTGAGTTTAGAAACATCAGGGCGCTGTTACCACTCCCAAGAACTGGAGGGTCAACAGGAGGAGGTGGTGTCATCAAAGCCCAGAAGCCAGAGCCTTTGGGTGCTGACCCCGCCCTGTGGAAGCTGCCCACAGCAGGTCCTGGAACTATGGAGGGAAGGGCTGTCTAGTGGACAGTGAACTGGAGACGCAAAGAAGACACTGCCCAGATAAAAAAGGGGATAAACCATATTTCCTGCTCTCCAGTGTCCCACCAGTGCCTCTCAGTGGCCTAACCCTGATAGAAGCCAGCCAGTAGCAAGAGATCCTGGGAAATTCTGAACCCCTACAAGGGTTAGCCCATCTACAATACTGAGATGGGCAGAGAATGGATGTAAGAGCTAAGAAGCTCTTTGCTATTAGCTCACAGAACTAAGTTGTTTTGTATTTCTTAGTCTACGAATGCTAACACATTATCCTAGGCAAAGTGAGATAAACCCAATATATATAACTGTTGCCCCAAATATTTTATAATCCTGTTTTATAATTTTCCAGGCAATTTGATTTGGAGTTTGATATCTCACGACAAGCCTAAGGCATAGGCAGAGTAAGTGACCCCATCCTATTTTACAGATGACAAAACTGGAACTCATTAAGTTAGTAGCCTCTTTAAGATCAAACCATAAGACAATGGTCAAAGCCTCCCACTACTCTGCACCCCTTTTCATGAAGTTCCTTGGAGTCATGGTCATTAAAAATGTAGTTCACCAAAAATAATTTCACTTATAGGTGAATATCCCAAAACACATTTTATAAGAAACCTTCAATGGTACTCAACTTTAAATTTTTAATCGTAGGTCTAGCACTCACTTGTATCTTCTAAAAATCAAAGGGAACCTTTTAGAGGTGCTGCATTTGTAGGCCGCCGCTGTAAGACAATGATTCCTTGCTTGCATCCATTGGGGGCTCTTTCTGTGATGAATATAGTGCGATTCATTAAACAATAGTAGCAATAGTAATAATAATAATGACGATGACAATAATGATTATAGCTGGTATTTATTCAGTGCTTTGGGTGTGCCAGACACTGTTCTAAGTGTTCTCCCTGGATTTTCTAAATTAATCCTTGCAATACCCTTCCAAGGCAGATGCTATTATGGCTATGTAACAAAGGAGGAAACTGAGGCACAGAAAGCCTAATTAACTTTCCCATTTGCCACGTATGTAATAAGTGATCAAGCCAAGATTTGAACCTAACTCCAGGCTCCTTCTTGTGCCCAGACTTCCAGCTGCTCCTTCTCTTCCTCCCCTCACTTCTCCCACATAGGGCCAATAACCCCCCCCAAAAAAAATAAATTTCTTCCAAATAAAAAAAAAGACAGAGACAAACATTGAAATGGAAAAAAAAATTTGACATTTAAGCATCT
The DNA here is from genome assembly GCA_004026745.1 of Myrmecophaga tridactyla. NCBI lineage: Eukaryota > Metazoa > Chordata > Mammalia > Pilosa > Myrmecophagidae > Myrmecophaga > Myrmecophaga tridactyla. The sequence continues at coordinate 49,319 of PVIY010008650.1, read as the reverse complement.
CGAATTTACTTCGGGATCATCTTGTAACCCCAAATCATTTTTTTTTCTGCCTAAAACACTGTGTACAAATACCAAGCGCATGCTTGCAGCATCGTATTAAGTTTCAACGTGAAATATTTCTTTCATGGGTGGAGCCGCAATCTTTGGGGGGGGTTGACATTTTATGTTCTTCATAGAAAACGCACACATACACACGCACAGAATCATCCTTTTTGATATAGGCTATAAAATGATCACCGCACAAACTATTCCCTGTAGCGTCTGCGGTTGTAAATGGAATTCAGAAAGAAAAGGGGCGTGTGTGAATTCTGTTGTATTTTGCGAATTTACACTCCGTTTTGTGGTCTGGAGTTCTCCCAGTAGTCAGTTTCACAGCGGTGGGCCAAGCTGCTCGGGGTTTCTAGTGTGAATGATGCTTGTGTCAAGTGCTACCTTAGAGGGAAGGGCAACCGGGAGACCGGGCTGTGATGGTGAATGTCTTCAGAAAGGAGAAAAGAAAGCTGCCACTGAGCACCTTTGAGTTCAGATAAGACCCTTGGCCCTCTCAGTGTTAGCCCAAAGGTCGGTGGGAAGTTTTGCTTTTCAACCCTGCATCCTTGCAAAACCTGGGCAATATTCAGTGAGGGTTAGCACTCAGTGAAAATTTCATTAGGTATACAAATCTCACTTTCCGTGTGAATACAGATTCGGAGAAAATTATATGCATGAGTATTTTTGCCTTTCAAACATTAAAGTCTATCAAAGAGCCCTGGTTTGAAGTCAAGCCTTGCTACCGTTTCACTATGATGTCTCTAATTTAACTCTAGCTTGCTACTTTCTTCAGAGATTTTGGGAAATTCTGGCAGACTTTTCAACTTATGCTTTTAGCTATATATATATTTTTATGGTCTGTAGATGAGAACTAAAAAGGGTGTCCTCTTATTATTAGACTTCTCACACGGCAATCCATAAGTGAGGTGTGGCTTCCGAGATTATTTTCCTTGCTCAGGCAAAATAAATGATTTTACATTCATTAAAATTTTTATTTATAGTTTGTACTCCTTTAACAACTGCATCATTCTTAAAGAGGAATTGCCTTGGAAGAAGGTAGCCTAGGTATTAGTCTTATTTTGGGGGATTCTTATACTACCAATTAGAGATTTAATTGAGAGGGTTAATAAGCTGTTCTTTTAAAATGCAATATCACTCTCTAGATAAGAAAAGATCCATTGGTCATTTACATCTCAGTATACATTACTGTTCTCACTGCAGATTTGGCCTGAGTGGGGAGGGGAAGAGAAGGCAAGGTAATTTTGTACCTCAGGAAATTTCTAGAAAGGGCAAGCCAGGTGGGTGGAGCTGAAAAGTGGAGACTGGGGGCTGGGGGGCTTGATAAAAAGAGTACAGAAGGAGAGGCAGGCATTCCACAAGAATAAATTTTCATTGCTTTGTAGTAGCAGCAGCTAGGCTGGGTGCCTTTAGACAGTCTACTTTCTTAGCCAAAGCTGGTGGTATTAGGCTTTAGCCACTTGGTACTAGCTGGTAACCGGGGTTGTTTGTAATATGCAGTAAGTGTTATTGTTTAGTGTGATTCTGGAATAGGATGTTCTAGTTAACTGAGAAATGCCAGATTATATACAGATTTATATGTTTTCAAGGAATAGGAATCCAACCAAACACATGGAAACAGTGCTGAAAGTATTAGTGTTTGATTTTTCTTTTATAAATATCATATTAGCATAAAAAATGATTCCTTTTAGAAACAATCAATGACTTTCATTTTCCTCTGTTCTCCTGTTAGTATGTGACTGTATTCTCACAGAGTTAAAAACACAGCATAAATGAAAATTGGGTCCTGTTTTTCATCCAAGATCTTTGTGTACATTTACTACATATTAGACCAGTGGCTTGCTGTGTTGTTATTTTAACATGCCCTTGTTAAACACTGAAATTCTTTCTTTCTTTTTTTTACGGTTTTAGTTAATGAATGTATATTTCTCTTCTTTTAAATATTTTATTAGGAGTGAGATTACTGAGTCAAACAGAATAAGCATTTTGTACAGCACTTGATATTTCTTGCCAAATTGTCCTGATATGGTAGCACTGTTCCCAGCAGTGATACATGGATGTGTTAGCTGTACCACAGTCTTTTTGGCTTTGGGTTTTATTTTTGGTTAGTTTAACTGATGTCAATCTTCTTGATTTAATGCACTATGCCTTTATTACTTGACGATTAACTTTGTTCTTTTTTTAAAAAATAACACTTTTTTGTTTTATCTCTCTTGCTTGAATCATCTGCTCCTATTTCTCTGCCCATTTATCAATGGCTTAACTCACCATGTTGAATTGGATGCAATTATCTTGGCAATTGAATATTATGTTAATGCCTTAGAAAGCTCCTCTATGCTCTTCCAGATGTGTTAAACAGAAATTTCAAGCCCGTATGCTTCCAGATAAACCTACTTCTTCCTTTGAAATGTGATCAAATGGGTAGGTTGGTAATACTCAGCTGCCAAAGACAAAGAAGAGTACATAGATAATTCAGATTAGCATGAAACTTGCGTTTGAATTCTTATTCTAATTTTAAAGTCCTATGTTAAAAAAAAGTCATGAATAAACTGATCCTTAGGGAAAAGTTCTTAACTAAAATAACAGCACAGTTTTTTAATTGTTCAGTATTTTCTATATGCAATTTTAGTCGAATCCAGTAGATGGCACTAATTACATAAACAATTCAACACGTTAACGAAGAGGAAAAGAAATACATGAGATAAATATTTGTGTTCACATTTTGGAGTACGTTACATTCTCAACAATTATATGGAAGCTTATTTTTTAATAGTTTTCTTTCTCCCATGATAAAAAAACAATTAAACCCAGTTTATGTCCAATTAATTGCTACTGAATTGAAATGCCTTATCCAGACTGTTGCTCACGATTCTGCATTTGAAGTTTTGGAATGAAAAGGGGGTTAGTTTCTACTGCCGAGATTGACTAAATCATCTGTTAGGTTAAAAGTAACTGGGTAGACATCTTCTAACCTGAGGACTCAGAAGGTATTTGTGAATCATTTTGAGAAACTCGAAGTCGAGATTTCAGGGGGAAAAAAATGACGTTGACTCTCTTTTCTATACACATCTACAGCAGTTGGCCAAAGACCTCCGCCAGTGGCAGATAAATGTAGATGTGGCGAATGACTTGGCATTGAAACTTCTCCGGGATTATTCTACAGATGATACCAGAAAAGTGAACATGATAACGGAGAACCTCAATGCCTCCTGGGGAAGCATTCACAAAAGGTATGGACTATATTATCTTTAAGCTATCGTCTGCTCTAATGATGAAATGGTGATGCTGAATGGACATTGCAGATTTGTTTTCCCAATCTTGCTAGTCTAGGTCTTAGGACGATCTGAGATGACAAATGCTAACTAAACTCAGTCCTCTTATTTTAAAGATGAAGAACCTGAGATCTGGTGAGATGAAATGGTTTGTACACAGTCACAAAGCTAGTGGCATAACCAGGAGACTAGGGGGAATAAAATGAATAATTTGTAGTAGAAGAGCCATTTATCGGTCTGCTTTGAGAACTCTATCCAGAGAAATATCTTTCTATTCCATCATGGTACGTGCTCCCTTGTCCTTAATCTGACAAGGAAGTCAGTGTGGGATCTATGGTAGAGTTATAGCTGTCCATGGTACCATCATTGTATCTCACTCCCCACACCCAATGGGAAAATCAGTATAGGGTAATATGACTAAAAACTTCATTTGCCATCTTATATTTGTGGCAATTAGCAGCTCTTAGAGAAACTATCTCCTCAAACTAAGTCCAGTCTCCTTATTATACACTCTTTTAACCCTTTGTGCTTTTCTTTCATTAGCCCTTATTCCAATTATAAATAAGAACATTAATTATGTAACTAATCACTTAATGTTCGTCTTCCACATTAGTCTAACCTCCATGAGGGCAGAGACTTTGTCATATCCCAAGCCAGTGCTTTGGATATCTATTAGGAAACTGGGAAATATCTGTTGAATGATGATTCCCTTTGCATAATGTAGAAATGCCTTGTGCATGCTGTGGTAAGTTAAGGGTTCTTGGGTACTCATTTTGAGATGCATCAGAAAACAAGGGCAAAAACAGTACCTGTAGAGTGATGAAGAAGACCACAATGAAAGGTAAGTGTCCTCCAGAAGATGACATGAATTATTAAAGAAATCTGTCATATAGCCTTTATTAAGAGAAAAGTCTACCATCAAGGAAAACCAGGGGCAGGGGAAGGGTTGATTTTGAACTATGAGCAGGAACTCTTAGGAATAATGAGCCACTGATACATGGAAATTGAGAGACCAAGTAAATCTTGAACCTGAGTTGAGATTGAAGAATGAAAACTCCCGTGAAGCTTGGTTTGAGCTGGGGAACATGGGGAACAGAGAAGATCTAGTCCTAAATTCCAGGCAGCAGCTGTTCAGATGGCCATGGAGAGGAGGTTCAACCTGAATTTCGAGATTTCTATCTGGGACCTTATCAAAAGGGCCCTGGTGGAGAGAGGGAGAGCTTGAACAGGGAACTGATACTTGGAAAACATTTTTTAAATTACTATTTCTTCTCAGTAGACAGGTTTGGACTTTCTGCAGCGAGTCTAGATCTGTTATCTGTTTGTTCAGTTAAACAAGGGCAGGTTAGGCTTGAGAAGGCTTGTTCATATGGGATCAATTGGTGTCAATGTCAGTAGTTAGATCTCCATGGGAAACGCATGCTTCTCCAAGAGAAGCCTCTTTGGGAAAGCAAATTAAGATCAGAAATCAATTTGTTGCGTTCAAGGGATGTCAGCTAAGAAGGGTTTAAGAGGAAAGCTTGTCCATGATATGTAACTATGGCTTTAGTGGGCTGTTCTGGAAAATCCCTGTCTCCACATATTCCTTAATGTCCCCAAACAGCCCTCTCGTGTTTTATTACTTCCTTAAAACCTTTGGATTCTTCAGGGGAATGGCTTCCAGTTTATATTTCTTTATTTTCTCATTTAAAACCTATTAACTAAAGGAAGTGTTACTTACTCCCAAGTGGATAGAGTAGATTATGATTTTAGAAGCCAACCTACTTTTCACTAGTCCATACAGAATCTACCATTCACCAAGCTAATTCTGATTCATGCCTCCACAGTTCTCTCCTGCTCTTATCTCCCTTTACATATATATACACCTTGTGAAAACTCATCCGCTTATGTAGTTTCATTTTGCTAATGACTACTTAATACTATATTTCCAGCTAAGGATGCTCTTTTGAGCTTCAGCCCTGAGTAACCTACTGCTTCGTGTCCATCTTAATGTCCCACAGGAACTTCAGACTGAATGGGTTTTTTGCCCTCCTGTCATCCCTGTGCCAGTGACCATTGCCACTACCCATGCATCTGTCCAACCCGGAAGCGTGGGTATTTTGCTTGACCCTTTCTTCTACAATCCACACCCCTATACTAGGCTATCACAAAGCAATTTACTTCCTAAAGAGTTTTTAAATCTAGTCACTTCCCTCCGTCCCTACTCCCCAACTATTGTCTCTTGCCTGAATGACCACATCACTTACCTAACTGGTTTCCCTCCCTCTAGTCTTCTTAGTTCCTACCCATTCTCTACATGGAAACTGGGATGGGCTTTTTAAAAATGCAATATATTGATGCAGCTTACCCTCCTCCCATTTTTGAAGCCTTTACTGGCTTATCCGTTGCTATTTGAAGACGTTGACTCAGTGGCCCAGCAAGGTCAGCCCTGATGTCTCCATGTTCTCCTCGGCTTTTCTCTTAGCACATGTGCGTTCAGGTAGGGAGAAGGGGAAAGGGCAGTGCTTGTATCAGTGAAGTGGAGGCCTTCCCGGGAACTTCAGGGCCTGCTCTGTGCCACATAACTACCTGTAGTACCTAGGAATTGAGTTTGGGCTAGTAATAGAGAATGTCTGCCACAAAGGGCATGTGAAAGAGTAAACTGCTAAATTGCCCTGCCATACCTGGACAGCATTCCGTTCCCTGGAGAGGTAATCAGCCAAATCATTGAGAAGTGGAATAGAATTTTTGCTCCCAGAGCCTTCTCCATTTCAGTAAATGAAAGCCTCATCTTCTAGGTGCTCAGGCTAAAAACACTGTAATCTACCTTGACTCCTCTCCATCTTTCACACCAGATTTGAATCCATTATTTAAAAAAACCCTCTAGACTCTAGTCTCAAAATAGAGTAGAAACCAACCACTTCTCACTATTTGCACCTCTCCCATTCTGATTGGCAACTGCAGTCATCTCTCAAATGAATTATGACAACAAGTCTCCAATGGTCTCGATGCCTCTGTCCTTCCTGCCCATTCATCCATAAGAGAGTAGCTAGATTAAGTCAAAGCATGCTACTTTTCTGCTCAAAACCTTCCAATGGCTCCCATCTCATTCAGAGTAAAAGCTGAAGTCCCTAGAGTGGCCTACGAGAACCTGTGTAATCAGATTCCTGGTACTTCTCTGAACTCCTCACCGACTACACTATTGGGTTGCTCTGGTTAGGGTGAGAGGTCAGGAGAAGAGCTGGATTCTCCGTTGGCTAGGGATATTATTTACATTTGAATGTAAACAATGCTTTGGCTCTGGCTTCTCTTATTTTACATTCTTATAGTTCTTATGCTAGGTAGATAAAGAATAAGAAAGCTCTTTAGGTGGTCTCTCCTGTTTTGACACTTTTGTCCAATATGTTACCCAGCTAAACCCAGAAGTGAAGTAACATTATCTTCATATTCTACACTTGTGCTATCTAGTAAGGTACCCATTAGCCACATGTGACCATTTACTGTTAGATTAATTATAATTAAGTAGAGTTGAAAATTCAGTGCCTTAGTTCTACCAGCCACCTTTCACTTGCTCAAGGATCACATGTAACTAATGGCCACACCCTATGGGCAGCACAAAGGAGAACATTTCCATCATAACAGAAGGCTTTATTGACAGTGCTGTTCTAGATCAGCTTTGCCTATATTCAACTAAGCAATTCAGGGTCCATTTATAACAATTGTGTACTATATCACTCCAAAAAGAACTATTGCCAAATTTTATAAATAAAAAGCATTTCATTTTAGACCATTTCCTTGTTTCTACCTTACTTCTTCTATCCCTCTATTTTCTGGCAATTAAAGTCTCAAAAACTGCAGCTATGGCAGGATACACACACTTTTACTTTTATTGTTAATCCTATAAACTCAATTTTAAAAGGAAAGATGAATAATATTGATAGTGGGTTGTGGAGAAAAAGATCTCATATCTTTGGGGGAAAAAATCTGTAGCTAAGACTTTCTAGATAGGAGGCACTCTGTTGCAAATATTCCTTACACCATTTCTTATAGTTCAAGTTCGACATCACTTACTACTGAACACTAATTTACTGCCTACAATGAAACTTTGAATAATAAGGATAAATCTATTGAAAGTTTTTGTACAGTTAGAAGCCTATTTAAAGCAATGCAATCTTCAGTTAAGTTTTAAGTTGTTAAATGTTAAATAAGATGTAAAAAATGTAACTTGGAAAAACTTAATTTTGATATATACTGGGGCAGGCTGACATTTTTAGCCATCATCAGAAACAAAAGTAGACTAAGTTTGTATTTTAGAGTATAGCTGAAGTTTACTAATAGGTCAGAGGAGTCTTCAGATTTTATACTAGCTTTTGACAGGACCTTTCTTATTAACCGTTTTTACATAGCTAGATAGAAACAAACGTATGCTTAAAAGTAACTAATCTATCATTCATAGAAAGAAGGAAAGGTTGCTTCCCTAGTATATTCTGCAGTTTAAAAACTCATATCAATATGGATCATCATTGTGATCTAGAAGGGAAAAGAAATTTTTTTTCTTGATCATATTCCTTAAGCGTCCATGTTAACTTATCAAGCCAGAAATGTTGCATATATGCAACTTTCATTTCTTTTGCTCCGATCTCTGTGAATAGATATGAATTTGTGAATAAGATCATATTAGATGTGATATTGCAAATTATTGTGAGAAGCCTCTAAGGATTAGATTTCAAGGACTGCCATCTGCCTGATGACTTTATGATGGCTCTGTCATGAGATTTCATTTCCTTATTTCTATTCCAGGATCACCCTTTAACAAGAAATGAGAATTAACTCTGCACTGTCTGTAGCCAGGTGAGGGGGTGGGGGGGACTGGTCCTAGTGCCTGAGGGCTTGATATGGCTAGAAGTTCCTCGCCTAAGCCCCCAGATACCTGAAAAATCCCTCTAGATTCTAAAAAGGATTTAGCTTGTGTTCATGTGTATGCCCACCTACATACATACCTGTATGAAAGTATGCATGTATGCATAAATGTTTGTATGCATTTGCCACTCATCTGGCCTTGGGCAAGTCACTTAACCTTACTGAACCTCAATTCCCTTGTCTGTAACTTGGGGATAACATTGTAATTGCCCTATTTTTATCTCTTCATTTAAACCTTGGTCCTGTTGAACATCTCTATTAGTTGAAACTTTCCCTTTATTGGTTTCCAAAACAATATTCCCTTTTCATTCTATTTCTGTAGTTATATAGTAAAGTTTATCACACAATGCCTGGCACATAGTAAGAGCTCAGCAAATGTCATCCGTTAACATTGTAAGAATTTATTCATGCATTCAATATTTTGGTCCTAAGGATGTGTTAGGTCAGCTCAGTTCTTGGTAATAGGTATACAATACTGAACAGCACAAAAGAAAATCCCTACCCTTGTGAAGCTTATATTTAAGGGAAGGAGTTGGTGGAAGACAAAAATAAAAACATTAAAAATATGGTGTCGGATGAAGGTAGTACAATGAGGAAACATAAAGAGGAAAGGGAGCTGAGAATATGTGTGTTTGTGTGGTGAGAGAGAAGTGCTGCCATTTAAATATCATGGTCAAGAAAGGCTTCACTGAAAGTGTGACATTTAAGCAAAGCCTTAAGGAGCCGAGGACATGAGCTTGTAGAAAACTGGAAGAAAAACCTTCCAGGATGGTCATAATGAGTAGAAATGCCCTGAGGCAGGAGTTTTCCTGGCATGTTGGAGAAACCTTAAGAGGACCAGCATGGCAGAGGGAGCAAGCAGGAGTGTAGTCGGTGAGGAGTTCAGAGAAGTACCAGGAATCTGATTACACAGGTTCTCGTAGGCCACTCTAGGGACTTTAGCTTTTACTCTGAATGAGATGGGAGCCATTGGAAGGTTTTGAGCAGAAAAGTAGCATGCTTTGACTTAATCTAGCTACTCTCTTATGGATGAATGGGCAGGAAGGACAGAGGCATCAAGACCATTGGAGACTTGTTGTCATAATTCATTTGAGAGATGACTGCAGTTGCCAACCAGAATGGGAGAGGTGCAAGTAGTGAGAAGTGGTTGGTTTCTAAAACCAACTGTCTCTAAAACCAATTGTCTCTAAAACTGGAAACTGAAGAATTACCTCCTACTTTTCTCTATTTTGAGACTAGAGTCTAGAGGGTTTTTTTAAATAATGGATTCAAATCTGGTGTGAAAGATGGAGAGGAGTCAAGGTAGATTACAGGGTTTAAAGCCTGAGCACCTAGAAGATGAGGCTTTCATTTACTGAAATGGAGAAGGCTCTGGGAGCAACTTGAGTGGAAGATACAGACATACTATATTTGAAATGCCTATTAGACATCCAACTATGGTAGGTGGCTGGATATATAAATCTCAAGTACTGGGGAATGGTAGTTGCTAGAGATAGAAATTTGAGAGTTGCCACAACCACCAGTGTAGGTTCTTCCTCCTCTATGTACCCCTTAAATGCTGGTGTTCCATTCTTAATTCTCTCCTCTCTTTCTCTGTGCACATTTGTTAGTAGATTTGTCTGTTCGCTTTAACTGCCATTCATACAATTCCCGAGTCTTTAATCTCCATCTTCCCCTAAAATGATACTTGCTAGACTTTGGTATTGTTTGATTACCTAGCTTAATTGTCTCTAAAACTGGAAACTGAAGAATTACCTCCTACTTTTCCTACCTTCTCACTTCCTCACTCTGCTGACACATTTATTAAGTTGTCTTCCAAATCCTGTAAGTTCTGCTTCAGAAATTACTCTAGAATTCATAGCAACACTATCCCAATAACCGAAAGATGGAAGTAACTCAGATGCCCTTCAACAGATAACTGGATAAACAAAATGTGGTATATTCACACAAGCGAATAGCATTCAACCATAAAAAGGAATGAAGTTCTGATATGTACTAGAACATGGATGAACCTTAAGATGATAATGCTCAGTAAAAGAAGCCAGATGCAAAAAGACAAAAGCTGTATGATTCTACTTATATATGATATCTAGAATCAGCAAATTCATAGAGACAGGAAATAGATTAGGTGTTACCAGGGGCTAGGGAGTTTTTGCTTAAGGGGTAGAGTTCCTGTTTGAGTTGATACAGAAATTTTGGTAATGGATGATGGTGATGGTAGCATAACATTGGAAAGGTAATTAATGCCACTTAAAAATGGTTAAAATAGCAATATTTTTGTTATAGCTGTGTTATCAATTTTTTTTAAATGCTCTAGAAACTATCCCCTTTTCTACATCCCTCTTATTACCTCCTTAGCCTAAAGCCTCTTCTTCTTTTGCCTGGGAGATTGTGGCCACCTTTTCTCAGTGCCTCCAGCCCAGCCATCAAGTCTCTACACTCATCTGACTTCCATGCTGGCCCCCGAGTTATTTTCCGTAGAATCAACCTACTGGTTTTCCTTTGCCCCAGCACACTTTTATTTTCCTCCTGAGAGCTGATGGATGATATTTATATATGTGCTCTACCCCCAAAAACATACCCCAATTTTTCTGAAAGTAATAATAATAATAGTAATAAAGCTTTTATAAGAGAGGAAAGCAGATAGCAGAATGAATTTTTGCTTGGATGTCATTTTATTTATTTAGGAGAGGGGCAGACATGCAACTTTCGGAAGAGTCTTATACATTATCCATGCATGCTGTCCTTTCTCAAAACAGTTTTTAATTCATTTTCTGGAACTACTTGGGGACTGTTTTTTGATTACCAGAAGGTTGTTGTATTATTTTATAGCCACACCTTGAGTTTGCTTAATAATTGCCACAATAATTGTTTGCTGAATTAAATTAAACAATCACATTCAGGTACAGAATGGCTTTGGATTATTTCCAAATATTTAAAGAATGAAGATTTTCTGCCCTTGAAGCTATATAAAATAATGTGATTTGAAGCTAATAAGGCATTCAAAGTACAGCCTCTTATTAACTTGGAGGCTGCTTGTGAAACATTTGTAGCATATTATAGTCATAAATATTAAAACTACAAATGACCCGAAAGTCCGAAGTTTAACTCTCTCATTTTAGAGTAACCTATTTTTACTCCTCTCCCATGCGGAATGTCTCATACCTCCCAGCCCATCTTAAGGAACTAAAAGGATTTAGTGCATTAAAATATCCAGTCTATTAGCAACTCCTTTAGATATGCTTCTTTGTGAGAAGTATGGAAAAGTTTCTTTTGGCTCTTTGGGAGAGGTTTGTATATACAATCACACGACATTCCCATTTTTCTGCCACTGAGACCCAATCTTCCCAGCTGATAATGAGGCATAAGAAATCTCCCCATCCTGCAAAAGGATAATAAAATCCCTATAGTGTAAAACATTGAGGGTCTGGGTCAGGGAATGTCCATATGATCCATATGAATTGGAAAGATTCTTGGTGGTAACTGCCTGCTTCATTTTGGGTCATCTCCTTTGCAGTAATTAGGATGCTTTCCAGCTTGAAGGGACTGGCTATAAATCAAATGGAAGAAAGTTTTCCTCACTTGGTTTAGTTGAACCATTAATGTTAACAACGTTATCCGCTATGTTACTCGCCAATATTTGCTCTCTTTCTTGTATCAGTAGCCTTCTCAAAGAGAGTTCTTCAAAGTATTCCATAAAATATAGAAATCAGTTGGCATTTAGTTTTTAGAAAGTTGACTTATTGTAATAAATGCATATAATCGTTACTTGGCATGCAATTTTTATCTGTGCCATTTTAGCACTCTTATCTTTTGGGGATCTTTTGGCTTTGTTTAACCTATAATAAGGTTTTATTTTCATTCCACCAATCATTTCATTCAAATGCATTGCTTATATTAAAAATTATACAGGACATGTATCGGTGAGTTGTGTAGAACTTAAATGTTCCTACTTAAAAAAAAAAAGTCATGTAAACAGTTCTAGGTGGTGATCAGTAGTAGATATTTTTGCAGCCCCATTTCTCCAGTAGGAAAAACCTGTTATCATCCCTGTCTCATTGGAGCAAGAACCTGGCTTAAGTGTCTTGCTTTACATAGAGCATTTTGGGTTTCTTGAGCCCAGCAGCCCTGTGGCTTCAGCCCTGCCTCCCCAGTTTGTGTTTCTCTGCCATTTCTGACCCACAGAGCTATTTCTCTTGTTTCTGAGCCTAGACTGTGCCTTTTTGATTTTCTATTTTGATATTTCACCTATTGTTGTGCTATGTTTGGAAGCTTCGTCTATAGTCTAAACTAACTTTTTCTCCTAATATAAAATATTTCTTACTTATTAGGGAACATTTGAACAAATTAAAAATAGAGAACCACCCGTAACATTATTTTATTTTATTATTTTATTTTTTGGCTTGGGCAGGCACCGGGTATTGAACATGGGTCTCCAGCAGGACAGGCGAGAACTCTGCCTGCTGAGCCACCATGGCCCACACATAACGTTTTTTAGCAATTCATTTTATCACAGTAATGTAAATAAAAGATATTTTATTTTATCTTAATTTGTTAGCAGTTGAAAGCAGTTCCAGACAGCATTTTTCCCCCCTTTCAAACATCCCCAAACTTTTATTAGGAAGGTGATGGCCAGGTGTTTTCTTTTCAAGAAAAAACATGGGGTGGGGGGGAGTAATTCCCCAAAGTATATGGTGACTTATTGAATAGCCGGAAACAAAAGCAATACCCCCATGCCTCCAGCAAAGCTTTTATGCCCTGACCATTTGGTTTATCATCACCATTCACCCAAAGAGATGAAAAGTATTTAAATTAACCAGGAAATCAATTCCCAATTCAAAACCAAGGTTGTGTATTTTAAATATCTCCTAAAATTCGGCCTTGCACTTAGCTTCATCAAATCCCTAATTACAATTCTCATTACATTAATCTATACCCAGCCTGTATCTTCGTGCCACAGAGCATTTGAAGAAAGTAAAACAGACGTAATCCAGGCCTCTTTGGAGATTGCAATCTACACACATAGATTTATGGCTACTCACACATTTACTAAGGAGGTAGTGTGTTTCTTCTGTGGCTATTGTGTTTTAGACCTCCCTGCTCAAATCGTGCTAGCTATTGAACTTCAATTTTTATTTCTTCACAACATTAAAAAAAAGTATTTAAAAAAAATGGACCCTCTGTGGAATGACCAAACACAATGTTCATCCTGAAACAAATATGATATATAAGAATTGATTTTTGTTTTTTCTTAGTGAGATGCGATTTATTAATATGTAATATGTAAATAGCACCTCAGTTGCCCATTAACATAGAGATGCGAAAATGGCATTGTTCACTTCGGCTGTGAGTCGAGCTGTTGTTGATCTCTGCTTAGATAGAGCTGGTGTTTCAACCCAAATCTGTGATTCTGAGGCCTGTGCTCCTTTCGTTGCTGTTTAATGGACTGGAATCAACTTGGGAGGCGGTCCCTGGCAGCTTTTCACAGTAATCTAATCTCAGCCTTGTCTTCTTCAATATTTTCATCAGTGGCTTGGATGAAGACATAGATAACATTCTTATCAAATTTGCCAGTGACACAAAACAGGGAGAAATAGCAAATACAGTGGACAAAAGGATCACGAGCCAAGAATATTTCAACAAATTGGAGTGGTGTAGGCTAAATATCGAAAGATGAAATGTAAATGTAAGATGCTATACTTGGGTTCAAAAGAAAAGTAAAATCAGAACAAAATCCAGCTGACTTAGACTGGGATCCCTAGAAACAGACCTTGAAATGGAGAGTCATGTGCTGAAGGGTCCTTTGAAGAGTGAGATACACGTGAAAGGAAGCATAGAAGGCGGGATTGGAGAGAGGGAGAAGCACTACGGCCATCCAAGGCATGCAGATTGGGGTGACATAACATAGGGGTTGTAGTTATAATAACATACCTCTGCCTCCCTCTCTCCCCCCCCCACCCACTCACACACACACACACATGCACACACACACACAATGTTATGGGCAGTTGAAAAGAAACGCAGAGGCATCTTAGGCTGGATAAATTTAAGCTTGCAATCTAGTTCTAAGAACTTACATTTTAGTAGACAGAGGGATTTTGTGGATGAAGTGATCCAAAGTTGGAACCAGAACAAACTGCCTTGGAAGGTTGTGGAAGTAGTCAGCATAAGTTGGATGATGCCTTCATAGTCATATGGTGCAATAATGTCAAGCCTCAGGTGGACGCATATCATTAGTATCCTGATCGCCGTCAGATACTCTTCTGGAGTAGTATTCTGTTTCTATATGATGTTCTGCCAACACTAGTTCCATTGTGTCTTAATAAATTTTAACTCAAGAAAGGGTTCTGTGTGAAAAAAATAAAATAAAGCCTAAGTAATAGCAGTTTCAATCATGGTAAACAAATTTATTTCCTGTAGCACTAGTGAGATCCTTTGTTATACTATCTGCATCGTGACTCACCAAAGTATGTGTGTTCTGGGATGCGTGGAGGAGGTAGTCCCTCTAGCATGCATCTCTTCCAAAACTTTGACCATGGAACCAGTTCCTCAAGGCAAATCTTACATGACACTCTAGCATCTGACCCAATACTATGCACTAAGCATGTGCAGAGTAGACATTTGTAAGCTGAAATAGCACCGAAATGGGCCAGACCATTGTGTGGAGATCTTCTAACCTGGGGTTACCTGAAACGTAACCTCAAGTACCATTGAATCATCTCTTTGCTTGGACATAAGCCTCTAAATTTGTTATACTAACCAAGGGAAGTTGTGTTATTCTGCCTTTGACTCTATTGAAACATCTTTTTTATTATTACCTTAGGCTATTATTCTCACTTCATATTCTGTTCAGGTTTAGGGATTTTTTTGTGGGAATATTCATACATAGATTATTAGATGGATGGATGGATGGATGGATAGATGTATGTGTGAGAGAGTAAGAGAGACTGATTGATTGTTTGAATTCTGGCACAGCATATTTGACTCATGACTTTTTTTTTTTACTCTGAAACATATAAACTCCCCTGATACTCCTTCATATTTCATCCCTGTCAATGTTTTAATAGTGCAGGACTAGCTCTTGTAACTCCCCCCACACATACACACACACAAAATGTATAATCTCCATCCTGCTAATGATGACTTTTAGTCTCATTGCTTCTGGTGACAGAAACATTTATCCCGGCAGGTAAGCAATTCCAGAAGCCCAGCCAAGTACTTGGTGTATGTGAATCAAACTCCATAACCTTCCCACGTGGAGTGAGCCTGGCTTACCCATCTCACTTGGCAACCATTCTGATGGATAGAGCGACTCTGCTCTGAGGAGAGACTGGGCTCTCCAATAGAGCAATCAGCAGAACCAGAGTTGAAGTTCAAAGTTCTAGCAGAGTTGTGTTTTGTTGTTGTTGGTGGTGGTGGTGGTTTTTTCCTAGCAGAGTTTTGAAGACTTCTGCCAAGCCAGTGCTTGGAATGCACTCTTGACTCCAAGCCTTAATTGAAAGGTGGGGTATCATGCTCAGGTTGGGTTCTTCTTTTTAGGGTATGCCCTGTTTACCAAATGGCCAAGAAGTAAACAGAGATCTTCACAATTTGCTAGCCCACATTTCTAAGTAAACATAACATTTTGTGGATTTGAATTAACTTATTTGAATCTGGGTTGCCAGTTTAAAGATTGAGATCTTTATAACTCAGATGGGGACACTGAGGCACAGAGAGTCTGTGACTTTTCCACGCTCAAAAAGCCAGCTCGGGTTAATTCTGACACAGAATTTCTTATATTTATTATCAGACCTTCTTCTTTTTCTTGCTTTTTGCTTCATTATGTTTACATGGCAGCACCATGTATTTGTTGTTGAGGTCCATAATTCGTTGAGAATTTTCTCATTAAGGTGACTTGTTACTTTTTACTATTTCGAAGAGTTCTTTTACCTCTTCTCTGTCTTTGCCAGCATCCCTGAGGCTCAGAGAGAGCATCTAAGCAAGCATTTGCCATTCTTCCTGGGAAAGCAAGTCTCTCTGTCTTTTTTTATCTGAGTTCAAAGTTTTATCAAATTTTGCTTTGGAAAATGAATTATCTGGTAGACCTTGTAAGATTCTACCTTTGAAGAAGCAAGTCAGACTCAACCAGTGCAAGTTATAAGTGTGCTAATCCAGTTACTATGTAATGAAAGTATCTAGGGGGAAAAGACTGATACTGACATATATTTGCCATTTGCTGATTAATTGCCTTGGTGCCAATTAAGCACACCCTCTGTGCCAGGTACTGCAATAGGTACTGGGGATAGTAAGCAAAATTCTCCTTGTTTATATGCTCGTGAATCCACATTCTAAGAAAGTTCAATAATCTCTTCGTTCTCTGAGAGAGGCAAAATAGTCTATCAATATCAACTTTTCTTACTTCCAACACTTATTGGAAGAATTCTAAACGCCGTTATAATTTAATGGAGGAATCTATAGAATTCTGTATTTAGTCGCACTGTGTGCTAACTAAAGGTGCTAACATTTTTTTACATACCCCTCTAGAATTACTATTGCGTATTTATCTAAAACTATTACTGTAGCATTTGCTCCACTAACAGAGTAAGGGTGCAATTTATTTCTCATAACACCAAAGCTACACCAGTACTATTATTATGACATCTTTTTATGAAGATTGAAATAACTGTAACTTTATCATATGTTGGAAGTTGTCGTGGGTTGAAGCTGTTACATACCCCAGAGAAGATCATGTTCTTAAAACTTAATCCATTCCTGTGGGTGTAGATCTGTTGTGGGTGGGACCTTTTGATTAGGTTGTTTCAGTTAAGGCCTGGTCCAGGTGGGTCTTAATCCTCTTACTGGAGTCCTTTATAAGAAGATGAAAGACAGAAGACACAGAAAAAAGCCCAAGAGAAGCTGAGAGAGAAAAGCCAAAAGTGAAGGCACTGAAACCCGAGAGAGAAGGATCAGCACGTGCCATGTGGCAGAGGAACTGAAGATATCGGTACCGTTCTTTGGGGAGAAAGCATCACCATTTGATGCCTTGATTTTGACATTTTC
The DNA here is from genome assembly GCA_004026745.1 of Myrmecophaga tridactyla. NCBI lineage: Eukaryota > Metazoa > Chordata > Mammalia > Pilosa > Myrmecophagidae > Myrmecophaga > Myrmecophaga tridactyla. The sequence goes on along the minus strand of PVIY010008650.1, from coordinate 32,061 downwards.
ATGGCCTCAGAACTATAAGCTTGTAAGTTAATAAATTTCCATCATAAAAAGCCAGCTCATTTCTGGTATATTGCATTTCGGCAGTTTTAGCAAGCTAAAAGAGAAGTTTTAAGAACTACTTTTAAAATATATATATGCTCTGGGAAAGGCGTGATCAGATGAGAAAAATTATGACGTCCATATTTTCAAGTTGATAAATCAAAACTGTATTTGCCTATCAGAAACACTCAATTTTTATGGTGCATGTAATAAATGGACTACCTAACCTACAGAGCATGCCATTTTTTATTTCCCTCCAAGAACTCAAGCTACTTAACAATAAAGTAATTATTAAACTTAGCTCTGGGACCCGGTTATATATGGTTCAAATGTTGTAAATAAGAAAGGGAAAAAGAGAAAATACGTTTTATCCACAAAGCCCCTCACCCTTTCTTTGTAGAGGGCCGATATCATTTCACCAGGAAGGAGAGTGTGTGAGTGACACGCAGGGGGCCCTCCAGGAGAGGCGAGGTGTGGCTATAACGCAGACTCTCCAGTCTGTCATTACAGCACGGAGGCCCAAGAGTTGAGCTCAGCTCCAGAGGGTTGCTGGTGGAGGCAGTGATTTCCTAAGTAATCACCTGGAACAGTTTTGAAATTAAATTCAATAACTTGATTTACCCCAGGAAGCGAACGGATAGTCAGATCAAACTCAGAAGCCCAGTCATTCTGAATGGCGCTCATCTTTCCGAGATGGGCGCTTTCATCCTGTGTCAATTCAGCTTTCAGGTCATCATCAAGGATATTTCCCAGTAAAACGTATGGCAGCTGTCTTATAAACTGGCCTCTCCCCTTGCCCTGGCTCTTGCTGGCAAACTTTAATACTTTCCACTCACTGAACTGTTACAGCAAATTGAGAAAAATGAAGCATTGGATAAATATGTTTTTTTTAATCCCATTCACTGGGGAGTAACTCCTGACTGGGGTTCTGTGGACTAATATTAATAGAGAAGTGACCACATTATTCCATGGTCACCTTGTAAGTTTTGTTTTGTTTAATTTTTTGTATCTGCATGGCAGGGGTCCCATTTCATTCTTTTTCCATGTGAATATCGCGTTATTGCAGCACCATTCATTGAATTTTCTGTTTGGGTGCTTTTTCGTTTGTTTGTTTGGTTTGGGGGAAATGCATGGGTCAGGAATTGAACCCGGGTCTCCCACATGGCAGGTGAGAATTTTACCACTGAACTACCCTTGCACCTCCTTGTATGGGTTTCTAAAAGGCTATTCCAACAGCAATGTGCAGCAATGTGGCCTCTAGCATTTATCGGTGTTCTGGTTTGCTAGCTCCCGGAATGCAATATACCAGAAATGGAATGGCTTTTAACAAGGGGAATTTAATGAGTTGCTAGTTTACAGTTCTAAGGCCAAAAAAATGTCCCAATTAAAACAAGTCTGAAGAAATGTCCAATCAAAGGCATCCAGGGAAAGATACCTTGGTTCAAGAAGGCCAATGAAGTTCAAGGTTTCTCCCTCAAGTGAGAAGGCACATGGCGAACACAGTCAGGGCTTCTCTCTCGGCTGGAAGGGCACATGGCGAATACGGCGTCATCTGCTAACTTTCTCTCCTGGCTTCTGGTTTCAAGAAGCTCCCCGGGAGGCGTCTTCCTTCTTCATCTCCAAAGGTTGCTGGCTCGTGGACTCTCTACTTCGTAGTGTCACTCTCTCTGAGTCTCTCATTCTCCAAAATGTTTCCTCTTTTATAGGACTTCAGAAACTAATCAAGACCCACTCAAATGGGTGGAGACATGTCATCCCCTAATCCAGTTTAACAACCATTCTTAACTAAATCACATCAACCAGGGAGATGATCCAATCACAGCCTCAAACATACAGTATTGAATAGAGATTATTCTACCTGTACGAAATGATATTTTGATGAAAACATGGCTTTTCTTAGGGGGCATACTTCTTTCAAACCAGCACAATCGGGAAACCAACTAAAGCAAATCACATGATTGACGTTAAAGGTCTTATTTAAATTAAGGGATCCCATGTAAAGAGCATTTTCTATTTTGAAAAACCGTGATAGCACAAGAATGAGCCAGATGCTTTTGAACTCAATATCTGTAATTTAAAAGTAGTAGTTACACAATGGATTTCTATTTCAGCTCCCTTGCGAGTTGGCTATTGCTACTAGAATTTGAAACAAAAAAAGAAACCAGAGGGTAAATTTCAGTATGTGGACTTTATTGCTAAAATTCATTTCTGATGATTTTGTCAAATTTTACTAAAATGTTTAATAATTTCATGATAGAAAAAAAGGTGAATTTATACTTTAAAAAAAAGGTGAATATATACTTTTTCTAGTTTGTTTTGAAGAATGTTGACTTACATGAGCATAATTTTATTCTTAAAGGTCAAAAATAACTCTTTAAGGATTTAATTACTCTGACGATAGAAAAGTTGAACTTTGGTTTTTATAGGAGAACAGAACCTACGGAAATGTTGCTTATATTACTCAGATGTTTCCCTAATCCCAAGGCGAAAATGCATCAACTAATTCATTGACTTGCATTAGCATCTTTTCCATCAATAATGCAGATCATAAAGACTGGGGGGAACGCTAACTTAGATGATATTATATATATAATAATGTCTATTCAGTACCTCTCCTTTTCTGCATAATGATTAAAACTTGCATACGGTACCAGACTAAAAATTCATCCCAAATTCCATACAAATGAAACAGTACTCTAACTGTGCTTATAGTTGTCTTCTAAGGATATCCGTGAACTAAGGATATTCATTGTGTATCTTGGAGGAAATGTCCAGCTTTGGCTGAATGGGGGGGTTGGGAGTGATCAGACTCAGAAATTACTCAGAGTAATTTCACATTCACTGTGCCCCCTCTCTCCTGTTAAGGACAGGAACACATTTGCCCTGTGCCCCTATCCCTAACTGCCTCCGTTCTTTTTCCTTCCCGTCTCCACCTCAGCCTCCGTGATATTGCCATATTGTTTTGCACGTTTGTTTCTTCTGGTCTCTGGCCCTAAGTCGGTTCTTATATATCTGTCCCCACCCACATATGGCCCCATCCCCTGCGGTCGCAAAATTTGTGGCATCTCAGCCCCTTCCAGAATGTTCATGCATTTCCAGTTCTGCTGCTGCTTGGTATCTTTCTACTTTTCTAGACTCTGCTTTGTCTGTTCTGCAAATTTCCCTTGTGAGCCTGTGCTATCATCCGCTTAAAAGATGGCACACGAAGGCGCTTTTTTCCGAGCAAATCTCTAGCACGGCCAGCTGGGGATTTGCCATGAAGTGTAGCTACTTTGCCGTGGTCCCCTCGCTTCCCTGTATTGTGTGCAAACTGCCTTGGTCTGGATGGAAAGGTACCATGAGTGAGGGAATTAAGGGCACAAAAATTTCCTTTATTATTTCTTCTCCTAGACAGTTAGAGGAGAAACGGTTTCAAACCATATAATAGAGATTAGCCTGGTGTCACATAGATACGGTGTCATCCCCTATGCTTATTGGAAAAAATTAATTCCTAAGACACTGGTATCTCTTCACGTCTTGTTTTTTTAAAATTAATGCACCTGTCCATTAACTGCAGTGCATTTCTTAATGTAAGCACCTTTTCCATCAAAGTCTGTCCCTTCTGAAAACTCTCATTTGGGAATCCATCTCTAAACATATCGGCAATGTGTTTATTTGCCTTTTCCAGTCCAAACTAGCTATCTTAAATTTTGTGTATTTAAAAAATAATAATAACAAATCCTACACTTCTCATTCCTGTCACCACAGGCTTATCTGACTTCAGTGAACTTAAAATAAAGTAGTTATGGTATAAATTAGGAAGTTTGTTTGCTTCTTCCATCATGATGTTGGTTGCCTTTTCAGCAGAGCAAACCTGTAAATGTAAACTTATTCCCTAGAAGATGAGCTGGGCTGTGGTTTTCAGCTAATTGGGAGAAGCAGCCCTGACTCGAGCACTGTCAGGCTGATTTGAGTCTTAAGATATGATGATGATTGTTGTGTCAAATGTAATCAAGAACATGGGCCCTGAACTGACTAAAGGGCTGGCTATTTTTAATTCAGGTTTGTGTACGATATAGACCTTCCCTTCACTGATCGTCACAGCTGGTTGTAACAGAGAGCAATTTTTAAAATGTTATTCTGTTCTCTCTGGAGCTGTAAGGATCAGGGACGAGGTCCACAAGGGGAAAACATCTTCATTCTCTCCTAAAGAAATTGTGTATTTTCAGCAGTGCATCCTTTATCTCGAAATATCCCTGCGGCTATATATCAGAGTTTTTCAACCTTCTCAGCCCCAGTGCCACCTCCATTTTCTTTTTTTTTTTTTAAATAACAAAATTATCTGTGACACCTTCCTTATCATAAATCAAAATGTGTAGGTACTATCCCATACCTGTACACCCAGTTATTAAATGATGCCCTCAGTTTCATACAAGTGAAGTTTTTAGGTGCTTATACTATGAATGTGATATCAACAAATGCACAGTGACATCAGTACGTGTGTGTTGTAGGGTGACTCACATACCACGGGTTGCCTTGCCTTTTGCAAAGGCTGAAACAAACCTTGTACAAATTGCCAATAACAACCTGAGAAATTCCTTGGATTTTCACAGGAGCTAGTGGCACCCCTGAAAAATTCCAAGTGTGGTGACAGCGTTGACAGGAATATTTTATGTTCACATGTAAAACTGACTTTCGGTCTAGGGCCAGGCATCTATAAATAGGGTATTCACCTATATGAATGTCCAATGGGATATTCAAAAGAGCTCTGGGACTCGGGACAGTTCATTTTGGTGAGTGAAGTTCGTCACTCTCAGCCCCTACCCACGAAATGCTAGTAGCATCCTTTAGCCACTGTGATAAATAAACACCCCCCCACCTCAATTCCCAGAATGCTTCGTTTTGTGGGCCCTGTAATTTGGCTAAATGTTTTTCCAGATGACAACGGATCCGTGGATTAAGGAAATAACAATATTCATTGAGAACCTAGCCTATTTCTTGGTTATATGGTTGCCATTTTTACAAGACTGCATGAAATGAGCAAACATTAAAATCTGTTAGATTAGTCTAGCAAAATCTTTAAAACTTCTCTTACTGTTACTGCAGCTATAATCTATTGCCACCACCTTTCTCGAACAGCATGGTCTCTATAGAAGGGTGATGATGTCACCTTTCTTATCTCCTTCCCCTTCCATAGCCATAATAATTGCCCTCCAATCACTTGTTGACAACCGCAGTTAAATTCGGTACATAAATCACAGGAAATAGGATTGTTGCTACCCAAGACGCTTCATGTGCTAAATGCTCCTTCGAGGAAGGCTGTGAGAGAAATGTGAAGCCATCTCTTGAAGGGATAGCCAAGTAATTTAGTAAAACAAACACAGATCCTCACATATGCAGGGATAAATAAGACCTATATATTATCCATATGTTTGAGGCAGGAATAGTTTTCCAGACTGAAGAATTTTTAAGACTGGTGGGTGAGCAAGATGCAGCAGTCTATTTGCATCTTGTCAAGACATATGACAGGGTCTTCCATTATGTTCTTGTGACTAAGTTGGAGAAGCACTGGCTAGGTACAAGGTAAATTGGATGGTTGAGAAATCATTTCATGCTTTTACACAAAAGATAACGATTAATAGATCAGTGTCAAGTGGTGACAGAAGACCTCTTGGTCTAGGTCATAGGGTTCTCTTCGCATTCCCAACACACTGGGATGTTTTTGACAGAACATGAATTTATGGGTGACACAAAACAGGGATGGCATGGGTGTGCTGAGTGCCAGAAGCCGGAGGGGTGCCTGGATAGGATGGCTTTTAAGGCCCTTTCAGTACAGAATATCTCTGAACCAGGGTCAAAGTTATAGGCAGCCTGAAAATCTGCCAAAATAATGGGGTAACTGTGTCAGAAGTTATTGTTCCTTAATACCCTCTGTTTGGTAACGCACCTAAAAAATATATGTTGAATTAACATTCTTTGCAGAAGTGCATTTTAAAATTGCAAAAGAAAAGACATTAAGTTTTCATGAATGAGTACCAGGAATTCAGTCATCGACAATTAAGTACAGTGCGTTGCCCAGTGAAATAATTCATCATTTCACTTTCACTGCGAGTATAAAAGCTTAATGAAAGATACAAGCTCCACAGATTTAATATCTAGACTTCTACAAAGCAAGTCATAATTTTGGTCACGGAGCTGCTCATTCTAATTTTTAAACATCTTAGTTATAATTGAATAAAAGTATAGTCTATTATATGATCAGTTTTCTCTAACAAAGATGATCTGCCAATAATTTGATCTAGCCAGTTATTGTGATAGCCAATCAAAGTAATGTATGGAAAAGCAATGTATAAACTGTAAAATTCTATACAAGTATAAATCATAATGCAACAAATTATATCAAGAAGTAATTTGAATTATAAGCTCCTTAAGAACAAGAGAACGTGACAACCTTTTTTAGGTGCCTGGTTCATAGTAGGTTTATTGATTTTAATTGAATTTATTGGGTGTCTATTAAATATCAAGTTCTGTGGCATGAATCCTTCCCCTGAAGGAATGTATAATAAATTGATGATGATAATGAGAAAAACATAGACATTATTTGTAAGTGATGTTTTCATGGCAGAGAATTCTTGAACCTAAGTGCAGCTCACAGATTCATTCTTTTAATGCTGTAGTTCTATTGAAAAAAAAAAGCTCCTTAATTTATGACTTTTTGTAAATTTTAATTCATCTCTGAAGGAAAAATGAATTCATTCCAAAGTATCTAGTTTTTTTCAAATGCGTTTTTTTCCCTATAGTAATTAAAAGAAAGAAAGCAAGGACCTTTAAATCTTAAGTGTTTTGATAGTTTTAATTAGCTCAAATTATTTGTAATGCCCCATTTTGTCTTGTAAATCATGCCCGAGCCATTAAAATAAGCTTTTAAAATCAGAAGGGCAATTCTTTTAGAATCTACCAAAACTTGGTCACTGTGAGAGATGAGTTCATTTGGTAATTGGGCTTATAAAATACATATTTATTATACAGCAAAAATTTCGAAGAGAAAAATGAGTGAAGTGTTTGATTTTCTTGTTAGACATTTCAATATAAAATACTTCCCAAAATATATAGATTTACTGATAATCCCTGTATTATTAGCAAAATATTTATTAAGGTCCCATTATAAGAAGGCCTCAATTGAAAAGTGTCGTATATATTTTTTTACACCCACAGGAACAGATTAAATTTAAAAACATGCTTTCCTAGCATACATACGACCCTAAACCACAAAAAGCCACTTCTTTCCTTTTAAAGAGAACATGCTGTTGTGTTTGCCGTTTGATTTTAGACAGTTCAACCAAAATGGCTTGCTCTGCCTTCTGAATATTATGTATCAACATCTGTCTACTGTTTTATTTTTCTCTAAGTTACGGAGGATGACAATGCATATTTGTGTAGCTGCACAGTGTTATAAGACTTTGAGAGATAATCCTAGCCTGGTATTTTTAAGTGGTCTCTATACTACTTAAAGAGAAGAAACTTATTCTACCTAGCTTATCAACTTTAGGAAATATTTTTTTAAAGACATTAATATTGCAGTGATCAAAACCAACTTACAGATTCATATTATACAAGTCACTAAAAATTTATTAAGAGCAGAAATTGTGCCTTACTATAAACCCAATCCTGATTTAAAGCTGTGTTTATCTGGAAGGAGTAGAAGTGCAATTTCTTCTTCTAAAGAACATTTACAATTCTGTAAATGTCCAAGATAATATTTTGAGCCTTTATATATGAACCAAAAAAAAAATAATAACAACAAGTAATTCCTTACTCCTAACACTTTATTTTAAACCTCCCAAAATGATGACTTTTGGTATTGTATCAGGAGAAAAATATAAAATACAGCTCTGAATGAGCATTAATCTTTTTATTAACAATCCAGGATATAGATATAAATATATATTTATATCTTGGATATTTCATCTGCTCATAATAGTCTGCATATTTCTTTCATCAATTTAATTTTCTCAGTGATTGATGGCACAGAAACACAAATCAAATGAAATGAGCATTGCAAACGCAAGAGTGGTAAAAGTATATATTAATAATAATATATATTTTCTTTTCAGTAATGTTCCAATGGTTTTAGGAAAAATATATAATAATTATAGTTGCTTCCTAATGATACATTTTTTTCCAAATCTTAATTTTACCAACATTCATAGGGTAAAAAAAAAAAAAAGAACAAGATGGAATGTGTGTTTAAAAATCCCTTACGTGATTGATGATGACTGTACTCTCTTACAATCTAAAGGTAAAGTCTAGATGATAAAATTTTTAGTAAAATGCCTGTATCATTGAAGGAAGTTTAAACAGATAACTTCAAAGCCGTGGTTTATCTTTGGGGGATTAATCAATTTTTTTGTGCGCATGTGTTCTTTCTACACATGTTAAAAAGTCATCCTGTGTTATCTGGGGTGACAAAAGATGGGAATGAGTTTTCAGAGAACCAATCAGCAATACTTGGTGAACATTTGGGTCATGGTTTCCAATTAACTCTGGAGAGTTTGAGTAATTTAGTAGCAGACCTCAGGAAATAGGGGATAAGAACCTCATTAATTCATGTGTCCGTGGATAGCAAACCAGAAAACTTGCTTTGGAAATGGATTTTTTGTTTGTTTGTTTTGAAGCAAAGGCCAGCTAGATCTCTTCTGCTACATTTGGGGTAGGAAAATCTCCTTGTGTCTGTAGGTTTCCTTATGTGTCAGTAACTGTATGACCACAGTTACAGTAAAGCGGCAAAAAGTTAAGTTTGTGCTAAAAAAAATGAAGGCCAAGATTCGATGGCATAACTTTTTCTGCATTTTTCTTTCTTTTACCACAATGAGTATATCTGAGAGGAGTGGACACCAATCTCCATCTTCAGAGTTAGAAAAACTTATTGTCTAGAATGCAGGCCTTGGGCGATAACCCCAGTTTTACCACTTACTCATTTGCAACTTTTGGCAAGTCGTTACAGTTGTTTCAGAATCAGTCTCTCCAACAGCAAAATGAAACCATCTGTCTAAAAGTTTTCTTATTTTTATGGGACTCAATTCAATCAGGCAAGCTTTTATTGAGTTTGTATCACCGTATTTTGAGACAAAGCCCAAATATAGATAGTCTCAACTCTCTTTGATAAGAAAGGGAAAAATACTTAAAGGTACAATTTGCTAGGAAAACAGAAGTTAATGAATTTAGTTTGATTAATGTTACAGATGAGCTACTGATAGGAAATCCAGATGGATTACAGCCCGGGTCATAATTTAATTCTAATTACATGTTTACCTATCAGCTCCCTGCTCCAGACTCGAGTATGTTAAATGTCAAAGACCATATGGACGTTTGGGTCATCATAAAGCACAGATTCTGGCACATAATAGATACAGAATGGATGTGTAGTTGAATGGATGAATGAATGAAACGAATGAGATGTTGGTAGGCATGTCGAAATACAGGATTGAAGTTCAAGAGCAAGGTTTGCATTTGAGGATAATCTGTACAGAGGTTCAAGCCATTGGAAAAGAATGAAATATCCAATTAAAAGAATGGAAAGAAGAAAAAAGAATAGACTGTAGATCAGAAACAGTTGGGAATATTGTATGAAATGGTGAGAGAACAAATGGAATGTTTTAAAACTTTTCAAGAACTGCATGTGTATTAGTTTTAAATATACATACATTTTCTATGCTATGCCTTAGAGTCTTCCTCACTAAACCTGTCGATGAAAAGCAAGTGTCAGTGGTTAAATTTAAAGGAGAAAGTATATTACTAAGTTGATGATTAGGTAGCAGAGGAGAAAAGGGAAGCATCCTCTCATTGCCACAACCCTTCTGTAGTCATATTTCTAGGTAGATGTTGCCCAAAAGTGGACAAAGCCCACTGTCTTAGAGTTCTTGCTAGAAAGGGAACTAATGGGATACTAGTCCAGGTATTATCGAAGGCTTTTACTTAGATTCATGTTTCCCATTAGTGCAAAGTATTAATAGAATAGCTAGAGACTAAAAAGAATCCTTTCTACAAAGTACTGAATATTCATAGGTAATAAAATTCAATCTGCCTAAAATCCAACACAAAATAAAAAAAAAAATCCATTGAAAATGTAACTTATTTACTGGCAAACCAGGAGAGACTATCATGGTTGTGGAGAATTTGAACTTCAGGTTAACTCTGCTTCTATGAGTAGTGTTTGACATTGCAACAAACTGTTTGGTCCTACATCTAGGTGCTGCTAAGGTGCTTATTCTCTCTGATATACAGGCAACGAACAAAAAAGGAACAAAATTGTAGTTCTGTAATTCTTTGCCTATATGGTAGGAAATGACAACGGCTAAAATGCAAATAAACCTGGAAGGAAAGATTCAGAGTATTTTATTTGGTGGCTCCATGACAACACGAGGGCACAGATGGAAGTGTCATTTAGCAGAGGACTAAGTGCTGTCAGTTTCCTCAATTTGTCACACTTACAGAAACTCCTGGGCAAAATTAACTTCTATCTCCAATTGTTCTTTTTCTTTTCTAAAAACATTCAGAGTGTGTGTGTGTGTGTGTAGACACAAACACATATATAATGTGATGCTTATAATCCTGCAATACAGTGCACTGATGAAGTATTTTTCATCCATTCATCTAATTGTGGAATATCATCTATACATTATTTAGGCTCTTCAAATTTCCCCTTGGAAAGTTGTAAGTTTCCCTTCCTTTCCTCTTTTACTTTTTATGTATTAGAATGACCCGTAAGAAATTGGTGGTATTCAACTTAATAGAAAATCTGGAGTCCTAGAGATTTATTCAGAGAGACCATGATATTTGTTTGTGAGAGAGAGAGAGCACACGTGTCTTTAGTGACAGATCAGAGTATCTGGTTGCCCCATGGATAATCAGGTCCTGAAAATGGAGATGCTGAACATGTGTTGTCTGTGGTCCCTCCTCTTTATGCAGGTGGTCTCTGGATGGAGACCTTCTTGGGAAGTTCAGGCTTGTACTGGGCTTTATAGTTCGAGCACTTTGCCTCTTCAGTAGATTGTTGCTTTTAACCCAAGAAATAGGTTGTAACTGGTGATAACTGCATTATCTGTAGATCTCCTTGAAGGGCAACCAAAGCTGCAGTAGCTCTTCAGGTACGTTTGCTGTGTGTGGGAATACCCCATCCTGTTCCCTTTTTTTTTTTTTTTTTTTTTTTTTTTTGCATGAGCAGGCACCGGGAATCGAACCCACATCTCTGGCATGGCAGGCGAGAGCTCTGCCACTGAGCCACCGTGGCCCACCCCACCCCCTATCCTGTTCCTTTTTGAGGCCACCTCTTGCGCAAGTAGTAGTATATTTCTGTACATACACTCCTTAGGCAAGGACCTTAAAAAAAAAAAAATCCTTGTTTATCATAAGTCAGCTGGTGGGTTTCCCCAGAAAGCAGATTCTGAGAAAGTAGTTGATGTGCAATTCATTTTTTGGAGGGTGCTTTCAGAATTAATATCGGTTGGGGGAGGAAAAGGGAAGGAGGAAGGTTAGGGTAGGAGAAGCTGGGCTGGTGCACAGTACGCAAGCACGACATCAACCCTTTTCCTCTCCCCTCCCCATGAGAGGGTCCACAATCTGAAGCCAGGATGGGCCTTCTGAATTGTCTTTCATTGGAGCCAGGGGGCCAGGCCACCTTAAGCAGTCATCGGATGCAGGCTGCCTGAAGGCCCTGACTTTGGGCTAGGTAGCTCTCTTTGGCTGAGGCCAATTCTCCAAAAGCACTAACAGCTAAGGCCCGTCAGCCACCACAAGCACCCCTCGCAGCTGGGGCAAGAAATATTTCTGTCCTGAAGAGGGGTGGGGCAGCCCAGCCCAGCATCCGCTACACCAGTAGAGCGCCGAGTTTGGCGTCCCGGGCTGCTGTGGTTCTCACACTTCGGCATATATCAGAGTCACCTGGAAGGCTTGTAGAAACACAGCTTACCGGACTCCCTCCGCAGAGTTTAATTGGTGGGGTGAGGGTGGGGCCTGAGAATCTGCATTTCTAACGAGGTCTCAGTTGCTGCTGAAGCTGCTGGTCCACGGACCACATTTTAAGAACACACCCTCCCTTACTGACATACGGAGAGTGCTATTTAATGAACACCTTTTGAAATCACCATGCCGTGCCCTCTTCCATCAAATTCTCAACTATTTTTGCGCACTATAAAGAGAACTAGCTGATTATTGAACGTTGTTATATAAGAGGGTACTTAACTAATTCATAGATCTATTTGTAAAGCATTATTACTATTCCTAATATCTGGTCATCGTTACTTTTAAGGTTCAGGCGAATTTTACCCAAGGTCTATAATCTGATATCCTGGACAAAGGAATTTGAAAAACAATCCAGGTTCAGGTCCTCTAAGATCTTTCATTTTGTTCAAAGCCATTCAGAAAAAAAAAAATTGTGTGTGTGTGGATTCTCATTATTTCTACATTTTTTAAAAATCATATAAGCCATTTAAAACCATACGGTTAAGGAAAATTAAAGACTATGAGATACATTTAGAAGCTATTTTAAATGCACGAAAGACGTGCCCTTGACTCATCTCTAGTCTAGTCTTGGCACAGTTAGATTGTAGGCATTCATTTACGTAACAGCCATCCCGGGAGAAAGGATGCAGTCTTGAAACGCCCATATAAGCAGGAAACAACAATCTCACCTATGATCAAAGAAGCTTGTAAAGGAGCTCGTTTGAGAGATTTTCTGCTGTTGCTGGCATTGGATTTTTAAAAATTATTTCCTAAGTTAGAAAATATTCAGCTTGATGCTGTCAATATTTCAGACCTCTAGGGTATCGTTTAGGAAAATGGTGCCTTACTGTCCTGAAAGAATAACGGTTTCTTCCCTAAGGGCCTAATTTACAAAGCAGCAAACACACTGGTAGGATTTGGCCGAAAATCTCATTGTCTCAGTAGAACCCTTTCATCTGATTTATGTGCATTGCATTTTACAAATAACTCTTGGAAAGTTATTTACTAGCTACTTTCTCTGGAAGCAGAGGGTAAGTGGTTTCTAGTTTAAAGCTAGAGGAACTAAGATACATGAGGATGAAGCTGATAATCCAAGGTACAATATCTAATTCTCTGAGCTTTGCTCTGCGGGGAGAGAGCTTTATATTGTCCTTCATTTTTCTGTGAAATTGAAGCATATTAGAAGATATGTCACTGTCTATTCCTATATTTGTCTTCTGGAATGTGACAGCTTATTTTCATCCCAAATTTCTGAGCTAGAGATGGGATTAAATCTCAGCGACTTCTGATGCCCCCAAACAACCAAGAAACACTAGCTTGAACCGACTGACTTGTCGTTTTTGTGGGTCAGAAATGGTCACAAGTCAGCAGGGCCACGTGCTTCACCCTGTGTATTGCATGCCAGGAGGTAGCAAGAAGATTCTCAGTGCCCTTGAAATGGTTCTGAATTTTTAAAACGTGATAAATAGACAAATGCTATTTTGACATTTCTCCCTGTATTGATAGTTTAGCTCAAAACTGGATAAGCAAGGATCCTGCATTCCAAGTATGCGGTATTAAAGTTTATTTAAGAGTTCATAGGTAGCTTAAGGGCAATGCTTACTTTTTTTTCCCAGGAGCTGCATCCTCATAAACTTATCCTACCCTCCCCCAGCTAATGCAGACAGAAGATTTTTATCCAGTGTAAGTGCAGAAACTATACTGTAAGAAGACTGCGTGCTCAGCAAAAATCTCACCCATGATGAATAAACAGCTCTTCCGGGGGCTTTGCTGCTGCGGGCTTGGCGGGCTTGGCAGGAGTTGTTTATTGCCGGGTTTGCACATCCCATGATAAAAGTTGCTGCTGAAATAAATTGCATTTTTGCATAATTATTGACAATCACATCTTAACAAGCAGTGTGTATGATAGTCAAGCATTCCATTTTTAAAATCCATTTTTAGTTTATGTTTAAACTCAGAAAGTGTTTGTGTGGTAATAGAAGGCAAATAAGGAATTTAAATAGAGTATTAATTGCCTCAGTGCAGGCAAAATTTACCTGAATCTTTTTAGATGGGACTGTTACTGCCTAAGGCATTTTTCCCTCCCAAGCTATTATTATATAGATGTTTGCTGAGGGCATATGTACGCATATCCCCAATGCATGCATTATATATATTATCAGAAAAAATATGAATAAATACTTGTTAAATTTTTGGATCATTAGAGGATTTGGTTCATCCCTTCCAAAAGACTGCAGGAATGGAGCTGTTGGGAGAGGGAACTAACTTTTTTTAGTAACTATAATGTGCAAGATACTCAACTTTGTGTTCATTATTGTATTTTAATTCTCATCACAGCAGTATGCATTGCAGGCAAGAAATAGCAAAGTCAGAGAAGTTAAGTAATTTGCCATCTCATGCAACTTGTAAGGGACATAGGAATTTGAACCCAGATCTCACTGGTTTCTTAAGGCTATGCTTTTTTCCATTATGCTTAAGAATTTTCTTTTGGGAAATACTCTCAAGTTATAAGACCATCAGGTAATGAAATAGGAAGCCAACACAATCGTTATAATGAACCAATGCCATGCAAAATGATGTTTTGTACAAAGGTTTCCATAAAATAAGTTCTTGTTCTGCTTGGTAATCTTTCTTTGTTCCCTTTTGCCCTCTGATTCCTCTGCATTTTTTTCTTCCAGCATTCAACTTTCCACCCCAGATGTTGTATTTTCTTGACTTTTCTCCTTGCCTTTCTAATCCATGTGTTTGTTTGTTTGTTTGCCTCTGGTTGAAATCAAAGATAAGCATGGTATAGGGATTTTAAGTTTTATCTATAAAAATTAACTTGAATTTTTGCAGTCTATCAAAATGAGCTTTCGTTATTGACTAGCAAAACCCAGAAAGTTAAAAAAAAGGGTATTTTTTGAAGCTCATGTGAACTTTCAAAAGTCCGAAACTTACAGAATTATCGTTCATTTTTAAATAGACTCTCTTGTATGCCTTCCCCCCATGCAGAAACCTTTAAGTTGATTAGAAATGAACGTAAACGAACTAAATCACGTCCTAGTTGTTGTGATTGTTTTTAAAAAGAAGTCTTAGCCACAACTCACTCCTTTGTTGGCTTGTTACAATTTTGTCCCTCAATTTTTGCTCTTTTCGCGAACTTCGCTGGGTACACCATTCTGATAATTGAAGAGAATTACATCTAGGTGTTTGTTCCTTTACAGAGTGAGTGAGCGAGAGGCTGCTTTGGAAGAAATGCATAGATTACTGCAACAGTTCCCCCTGGACCTGGAGAAGTTTCTTGCCTGGCTTACAGAAGCTGAAACAACTGCCAATGTCCTACAGGATACCACCCATAAGGAGAGGCTTCTAGAAGACTCCAAGGGAGTTAGAGAGCTGATGAAACAATGGCAAGTAAGTAAAGCATTTCCTCTTTAGCACTTTTGTGAATCCCCCCCCCCCCCAACAATTCTTAGCCTTTGTCGTGCTGCTATTACTGGGAACAAAATAAAATTGTTGTGTTAAATGACCTGATGTATTTCAGCATTTGGGCAAGAAAGAGGGGGGCAGAGGAAAAGGGGAAAGTTATGTATGTATGTATGTATTTTAACACCTCGATATTCAGTAAAATACATTTTTTTTCAAAACGGAAAAACTTGCACATAAAACCCAGGGCTTTGGTCATGGAGAAACTTTGCTCGAGCAGAGAATAAGTTGGGGATTTGTTGATTAAATTGAAAAAGTTGCCATGTCTGAGTGTTTATTTATTATTTTACAGGGAAAGCATCTGTATGATTTGTCTGTTTTATTTAGCGTTGCTAACTGAATCAGTTTCTCTCCATTACTTTCAAATACGTTTTAAAATGTTAATCTGGCATTTGGTGGCTTTCTTTCTAACATGATCTGAGAAAATAAAAATGAAATGGCTAAATTTGTCATAGTTAATGATCATACAATTTTCAGACAATTGTTTTTCCTAGAAACAAAAATTACTGCTATCAAGTTCCACAGGCATAAGCAGTGAAAACAGAAGTATAGGTAGTTTTGTTTAAATGGAGTCTGGGTGAGAATCATATTCTGCAGTTCAGAGAGGCTGCTTTGGTGTAGTCTCAATACCTGATATCATTCTCCTGAACTATTAATGTTGTTTGGTGTCTTTGTAGATGGTTTGCTTTTTGTGTCTTGAACGTCACTAGGACCTCAAAGAGAATATGGAGTATTAGAATCGTAGGATCAATTTTTGACTATTTTTTTCCATATTTTTAAATCATGATGAAAAAAATTGTTTTGTGCAAAAGTTCTCTTCCTCCTGCCACTCCTCCTCCTCTTTGTTCTGTTTGGATAAAGCTTTTTTTTTTTAAATTTGGTATTCTTAAGTATAGATAAGATAATGGTGGCCATTTGCAGCTTCTTGATGAATTTCTCATTGTTGCTTTATTGTCATGCTCTGACCCTACTTGCTCCTCTACAATTTGTGTTAAGTAGCTGGATCATTTAGGGGTAGTTCGTTTTTAAGAATCTCTGACTTAACCCTTGCAGATATTTTCCACGGCTTGTGACAGAATGTAAAAGCAATGCAAATCTAGAGTTTTGGTCACTCTTAGATGAATGGCTAGACAGTATACCACTGTAACTTACATGGCCTATGGTATTTCATAAATAAAATTTCATCTCACCTTACAAGTGCCCATAAAACCACCCTAGAATTTTCAGAAATATGAGAGTTTATATTTTCTTATTAACTGTGGTATCAACCCACAGCATGGGTGGCCATGAAGCAAGCCTAGGGCCCAGCAGGGATTGCAGGAAATGCCACAGAGAAGACATGGACCAGTGTGTATAATATGGAATCTCCTTGCTAACCATCACCACCTGCTCTCCTTGCTGAGTGAGAGATTGGGTCAGGGAAAAAGGAAAAGAGGTCAACATGAAGCAAAAGCAGTGCGTCATGCTGTTAGCAATTCTCCTTGTCATCTTTATATTCACTCAGGTTTCCTGATTGATAATTTAGATACATCAGCTGCCAGTCGGCATGACCAGAGGGCTTTTCAGGCAACGATGGCCAGCTTTCTGGTGGAGCTGAAGCCCAAGCTGGACCACACCTTGCAGTCTTCCTGGGAGATTGCAACCCCATGGGAAGTGTACCCTGGGAAGTGTACCAGGGTAATCATGCATGCCAAGGCCATCAAAAAAAGCATGAAAACTGAAATGGGTTGTAAAGGGACACAACTGAAAGCCTTACTGATCCTTGAAGTGGAAAGTTGTCTTCAAATCTAAGTGGCATAGCCGAGACTACGTGGTAGAAGGGGAACCGTACGCCAGTTGTAATAGACACAACGCAGAGGTGGCTGCCTTTCATTTGGATGGGGATTCTGGGTTTCTACCGAGCTCCCTTGGAGAGGTTGGCACATTTGTTAATCTGCAGACAGAAATGGAGCCTGTTGCCACAGAGCAACTGTTGAGTGCCTTCCTAACTGTAGGAAACAAAATACTTGCCTCTGGGAGCCATGTTATTAGTGCCGAGAAACAGATCCAGTTGGGCTGGTGCAATCACAATGGAGAGATCCATCACACTCCTGCAGAAACACTGCCATCCGTGGGGCAGGACTTACTGAAGGGGCAAATTGGCCAGATGGGAGTATGGCAAGAGCTCCTGCAGTGCCATGACTCTGGACCATGCCTCCTGGACATCACTGCTACAGCTGTCTTTGACGATCTGGTTGGCAATGCTGGCCCCCATCCCTCAGAGGGCTTTCAAGGCGGTGAAGACTTTGCGAGGCTCATTCTTCTCAATAGCACCAAGAGCTTTGGGAACCTGTTGCTGGACGATGACCGAAGTGTTCTTGCCCCCCCCCCCATCCACGTGGCATCACTCCAGTTTCTACCTGGAACAGACTAAACTCCCCAAAGCACGGTGTGCTGAAGTCTGCCTTAGAATCTGCCATGGCACGTGAGCCTAGCTCTCCAGCACTCTCTGGCCCTCACCTGGACGTTGTGGCCCTGTGCTGGCGGAAGACATGATGTCTCTCTCCCACTTGGAATTCCCCACGCAGAATATGTGAAACTTATTACAAAGGTAGAAAAAGAATACAAGCAATTCGAAATGGTATCAGGTGTATTAGAAAGGGTCAATAAATCTGGCTGAGGGCAGAGATACATCTATCCATCTCCTGCACATTTTATGTTTATATCTGCAGAATTCTACAATGAGAATTCATGTTTAAACTCCTGATCCTGAGAAACTGCAAGATTCTGAGTCATTCATGGAAAAAAATAGTGCCATGTTTCCCAACTATATTCACGATGGAAGAATGGAGAATAAACTACATTTGGTGTTTAGATTTCTGATTTCTCTTTCAGAAACAGTTGGAGATTATACTGAGAAAGCAGCTTAGCTTATGCATATTAATCATAAAAATGTATTTATTCTTAAAAGCCATATAAAACTCCCTTAGTGTTTCTGAAAACCTTAGGGATATCATTCTCCCCTTAATTACTAACTAAGATGGAAAAATTATTTTAAAATGGAGACAGTTTTCTCATTCCCTCTCTGTTAATATTGTGATTTCTATAAATTCTAGTTGCCTGAGGTTTAAACTACATTTTATGGATCGAAATGACATTTATAGCCAGCTCTGACTTTTAGTTGGATGGCTCATAACAGTTCTTTGATGAAAAATTTGGAGATGTCACGGTGAAAATTGTAAACTGCTGAAACTACTGATTATTGTTAATGACATATTTCAGTTGGTAGAATAGAATCAAGATATGGGAATTAAAAAAAACACAAATGGAAATGCCAAGCTTGAAGGTAAATAAAACAACATAGCTTAGGAGATTACATGCAGTTTCAGTAGTTCGGCTAAATGGAAGTGTTTGCTTTTCTTCCCCTGAGTATGAATTTTTATTTTGGACAAAAGGAATTTTCTAAAATATGCATGAAGGACAAAAATGCAATGGGAGGCCTTTTCACTTTGTTTGAAGAAACCGGTAGCATATGTCCATTGCTTGATTCATGCTATATAGCAAGAACAGTTGTTACTTGTTAAGAAAAAAAAAAGGCAACTCCAAATGTCTAGCTAAGAACAGATATTCTCCCGATAGATTCCAATATATCTGTCCACCCAAAAGCAGCTCTGTCTTACTTTATACAAATGATACTGAATGGAGAGAGGGGTAAACGCCTTCACAAAATATGCCTTTCTCTGTCAACCTGTTATTCTATATATGGGAACTCCAGCTCTTGAGTACTTGAGCGTCACTCTTTGTTTAACAGACGCTTTGTAGGATGTTTAATTCTCCCAGCAATAATCATAATTCATGGATTCTACAAACATGCGTGTGCTGTGAGACATATATATGGGATCAACCTGATTAGTTCTGCTCGCAAAGCCATTAGAATCCGCCCCCACCCCCGATTTTAGAAAAAAAATGTTATTTACATTCCTTATTAAAGGAAGGGCATTGTAGTTGTCATACTTCAAGGTGAGGGGATTTTTCTCATCGCTATTGTTATTTCTGATAGTCTATCTAGGAGTTTTAAGCCAATATATTTATAGAATACTACATGGTGCCCTGAGGGGTGACTGCTTGGGAATTTTTAAATTGCAAATTTCCCCTTAAGATGAAGAACTATATTCAGAATTGAATAAATTCTTCCTGTGTCCTAAACGGTTCCTGCTTTGGCCTAAAGAGAGTTGACAAAGATGTTCAGGGTTCTAATGTAGAACTATGGGGAATGACCTGAAAATGGAAAGACTCTGCATTTTTGCTAATGCTTCATAAGAATTCTCAGATTGTAGCTAGTTTTCTAAGCACCCCTAAGAAATAATTGTAAATTCAACTTGCAAACAAAGTGTGTGGGTACATGTAGGAGAAAGGGGGAAATGGTCATAAAGGTGATGTAATCAAAGACCTTTTGCTCAGAAAAGGGAAACTAAGGAATGATTAATATTTGGGACTCCTTTATCTCTGATCTGGATAATGTCCCAGTTAGCTCTCTCAACTCACTCCCTTCTCTGTTCCTCATTTATTTTACCTGTGTCTCCTCCCAAACCCCACTCACCCACCCATTATAAAAATTTTCTTCGATAAATAAATTTTTTCAGAGACAGGTTTGATAATTTTTCAATTGTGCATCCAAGTATACTTATAGATTAATTAAGATATTTTAGATTTCTAATACAAGCTTACTGTAGGGAAGTGACTTCATTCTTTCTCACAAAATTTGGACCTAATGGCTAATTCCAAAGGAAGAAGGAGGAATCTTAGTAGTACAATTAGTATCTGGAATAGATTGGATTATCATATTTCCTGGAACAATCTGAGAAAACAGAGGTAATCTTAGAATCCCTAAATCTAAGAAAAGAAAACCCTCCGTATATTCTTTTCTTTTGCTGTAGTTTTAGTTGAGTTAAATATATATTTTTTTCATCTTTCTATGATTAATGTCTAAAGAGTATAAAAGTGAATCTTGACATTTTTCTTTTGCCTGGTGATGACTGCCTTCTGCTCTGAATATGTAAAACTTTATATATATAGTCCCTGAGAACTTTGATTAATTCAGCAAATCTTTATTAAACACATATCCTAGTATTCGGTCGAGGGATGCAAACATGATTAAAGCAGTGCTTTTCAAAAGGCAAGTCGGAGCCAGTACTGGATTGTGCCATCAATTTGTTGAGTATCAATCCACATTTTTAAAACCATCACTCGTAAGTAAAGGTCAGTATTTGTTTTGTGAAACTTCAGCTGTGTCTGTGTGTGTGAGTGTGCATGTGTGTGTGTGTGCATGCACACATGTATGTAGACTGGGTCACTATGTAACAAAGAAGTCAAAAGCTTCTGTACTAGAATATGATCTGTACCTTTGTGGGGCTCATATTCCAGAGGTGAAGACGGACATGGTAAGACGAAATTCTGTTAGTGTGATCAGTGTTACCATAGAGGGCCAGGTGGGTTCTAGTGAAAACTGGAGGATTAAGAGAAGCCTTTCAAGGAGGCTGGGGAACTCACCTAGAGCATTGGGTTCAACCTTGCTTGTACAGTGGAATCACCTGGGGAGCCTGAAAAAAAAATACTGAGCCCTGGGTTCCACCCCCAGAGATTCAGATTTAATTGGTCTGCGGTGTGGTCTGCAGTGATTCTAATGTGCAGCCAAGGTTGAGAACTCTTGTTTATCTAAAGTCACATTAGGATAATGTATTAGGAATTAGCCGGGTACACGGGGTTGAAAAGGTCATTCTTGGCAGAGGAGTTAGCATATCCGGAGGCTTGGACAGTGTGGTGATTTGAGAACCTGCAGTTTCTTCTCTATGGCTGGGCTATAGTTATTACAATAAATGAGATTGGAAAGATCAGCTGGAGCTAAACTGTGTGAAAGACAGCATGGTATAGTAGAATATGAACCTTGTAGGCAGATAGTCCACTTACTTTACCACTGATTAGCTTGTTTCCTCATCTCTGAGCCTCAATTATCCTCTTCTATATGATGGGCATAATGCCTCACAGGGGGTTGTGAGGATTAAATGATATGGTACATGTAAAATGCTCACCAGAGGGGCAGAGTGCTGGACTCAAAGGAATTACTCAGTAAGAATGAGCTGTCTTTCCTTCCCCGTTGCTACCTATCTTGAAGAGTTTGAACTTTATCTGTAGTATTTGGGGAGGCACAGCACAATTTTAAGCAAGGAAATGGAAGAGCTAGGTTGACGTTTTTGAAAGATCGCTCTCATTGGTCACGAGAGGAATCAACTGGAAGGCTCCAAGACTTGCACAGGGACTCCAGTGAGAAAATGATTTCTGCAATATTCCTGAATAAAAAATGAAAATTAAGACAAATGAAACAGATGTGTGAGCTATTTGGAGGTAAAATCAACATTGTGATGTGCTTTGTGGGAGGCAGAGGTGAGGGGAGAATCTGAAGGAAAATGAGGACTCAGTGCCTGCTTTTCACATCACATGACCAAGTGAAGAGGGAAACCTTCCCAGAGTTGTAGAATTCAAGAGGAGAAACAGTTGCGGAGAGAGAGGTCAGGCATGTAGTCAGTGTTGAGGTGCCCTTGAGTAAAGAAGGTGAAAATATCACCACTATCAAAACAGTTGTGAATGCAGATCTGAAGCTTAGGAGAAGGATGTGGGTTGAAGGTATAAAATTGAAGGACATCAACATAGAAATAAATGACATTACACATAAATCCATGTCACTGTTAGTTGAATTTCTCTGTGGTCCACCCGGAAATACACCTAAATGTCATCCAAATATTGCTCATCATAGCAGAGAATTGGTATTAAATAATGGCATCTTTGATGTTATTCAAGGAGTCGTAGCTGTGGGGATGCTCTTAATGGTTTCATCATGCAAAAAGGCAAAGAGCTGGCAAAACCTTGATATAAAACTCATACCATGGAAAAAGCAAAAGAATCTGGGTAATGTGTCCAAGATCTTGAAAAACTCCTTCAACAAGGACAGTTAGTTTCTTCTCTCATATAAGCTTGGGAAATTTCTCCTTTTGTCTTCATGTAACTATTAGAAAGCAGGCATCCACATTCACAGTACTCCAGAATACAGAATACAGGATTCAGGAATGAATCCTGCTTCTCTTCTTCCTATTTTCAGTACTTTAATCTATTATTTCCACATTGGAACCCTAAAGTTCCTGAAGAACCCAGAATCCAAAAGGAAGTAGTGAAAATAATGTAAAATTTACGTAAAGGAGTCAATGAAGGTAAATATTCAGGGCTGGTGTTTTATTCTCTGTAGAAAGGGAGACTAAATATAGAAAATAAGAATCTGTTTTTTTTTTTTTTGGTCCCACGATGAAGAAATAAACAATTATCTCCATTAATGCAATATGAATTTGGGTTAGTCTGTTGACTGCAAGAGCTGTTAACATCATAGACTATGTCCCAGGGTCTCGTCGACATTTAAACATGTTAATAGAATGTATGGAAAACTTTAGAACCTTCTTTTTGGGATTTTGGCATTACAGTAAGCAATTGTCTGGTATGATAAGAGGGAAGCACTAAATTGAAAAAAGCTTTGTGATTCACTCTTGGGTTCTGTAATTTTGTATCTGCAAACCAAAAGGAAAGCCCGTATAGGTCAGGAGATATTAGGCATTTTGATTAGTCCACTTAGATCATCTCTAATAACTGTTGTCTTTTATTCCTCATAGAGGTTTTGGTAGGATCTTATAAGGCAATAAATACGAAAGACTTTGAAAAAGCTTTCTTCAAGTGAGAGGGCCTTACTAATGTCGTGAATTAACATTAGACAAAAGTCGAACTGGAGATATAAATCTAATTATTAAACTCTTAAGAAAATAAATGGTCAAAGTTTTATTAAGCATAAGAATAATAGTGATACTAAATTTTTCATCGTGTTATCATTGGTGAAGTTTAACTTTCATTTTCTTAACTGATTCTCACTGAAAACCGGTGGTGTGGGTAGTGTTCTTTCCATTTTCAGTTGAGGAAAGTAGAATTAGAGAGATTAAGTAATTCAGCTAATCCTACTTCTTTGAAAATCAGCTAATTTGAGTGTCATCACATCACATTGGGAAGGCAAGTATGTAAATCAAAAGCCTATCCCAAGGGATGTTTGGTTTTCTGGAATGAAAAGCACAATGCATTTATTCAATGATTCCAATAGCTAGTAGTAATAGCTAAGCTATATTTTTTGAATATGTATAGGTGCCAGACAATGTGCTAAGAGCTTTCCTTGCATGATGGGCTATCATCAGACCCTTGTTACAGATGAGAAAACTGAAGCTTTGAGAGGTTGGGTAACTTGTAAGGCCGCTCAACTATAGGTAGAGGAGTCAGTATTTGAATGTAAGTCTGACCTTCTGATCTTCGATTATCCTGTTAGTCTACTCCTACCCATTGCTCTAAACTGAATTACACATTCCAGGCAAAGTCCCAAGATAACAAAAACTAAGCTGTAAATCATTCATCTGATAGGAATTTGTTAAGAGAAGCATTTCCACTTGCTCAGTATCTACCCTTCCTTCACATTTTTCAGTCTAATTTCTGCATCTACCTCCCAACTGAAATGCTTCTCCATAAAACCCCTGTAATTACCAAATGCAAAGGCTTTCACCAAGTCCTCATTGCCCTAGACATTTTTGAATCCTTTTCTTATTGTTGCCTACGCCGGTCTTCTGAGAAAAAAAAAATTCTTACCTTTCGGCTTGCTAGTGTGCTATTTTTCACTAATTTTCTCCCTACATCTTTAATCACCCTTTCCTTCATCTTTCTTCCTCTGAGGATCTTTTCTAGGCCTTCTTTTCTCTTTTCTTTAACCTCCTTCCCTTCACTTACTAGTCAACCGATAGACACTTAGTGTTGGTTATGTGCTAGGCATTACACTAGAAACAATCTTCTCTTCCTCTCTTTTAATCCAAAGATGATTTGAACATTTTTATCTCATTTTAGTGCCCATGCCAAATTTCTTACTGTATATGAAACACAGATGTTAGAAACTGTATATGATCCAGTAGGCCATATCTTTTATACTAAGACAGTATCTCCTATACTGCTCTTCATCATACCACCATCTTTCAGTGGGAGAGATTTCAAACCACATAATCAGTTCTATATCTCCTTCTCACTTCCCTTTCCTAAGACCAATTGCAGGATCTGTTGAGCTAGTGCCATACTTCTTTGCACTCATTCCTTTCTCTCCAGTCCCCTTACTCCCACTCTAATTCATGACCTTTTACTTCCCTTCACTCCTTCTTTCCTACCACCTTGTACCTTGCTCCAATCCAACCTGCAGATTGCCATTTCAATTTAAGTTTCCTAAAGCATAACTTACTAAAATGTAAATTCCATGAGGACAGGGATTCATCTACTTTATTCACTTGTGTATTCCCAGTGTCCAAGACAGGGTCTGCCACATGGTGGGTGCTCAATAAATATTTGCTGAATGAATGAATGAATGAAATATATGACTCCCCTGATCAAACACCTTTTATGACTTCACAAAGTCTTCATAATATTCTACAAACCCCTTAAGCTGGCCTCCAGGATTATCCCCCAATCTCAATTTCCAATCTTATTTCTTATTTTTTCCCTCCATGCACCTTCAACTTCTACCAAAATGAACAGCTAGCTGCCCTACTTGTATGTCTTTTGATGATGTTGTTCCTTCTCCTTGTATTTCCTTAATCTCAGTTTACACAAATGCACTCTGATTTTCAAGGCCCCGAACTCCCAAGCTAAGAGACATATCATCTTCCTCTCAATTCCCATAGACCTTTCTCTGTACTTTAAATGATGTTTAGTGCTCTCTATGTTGTATTAGAGAGGCTGGAAAGTGTAGTATTCAATAATGTGGGCTCTGAAGCCTGACTGCCTGGGTTTAAATTGTAAATTTGTACTTTCTAACCATGGGCAGGTTTCTTAATTGCTCTCAGTTAGGCAGCTATAAATCAAGGGTGATGATAGCAACTTTCTCATCAGGTTGTTATATGGGTGATGTGAATTAACATACGTGAAGTTCATAAAACAGTATCTGACACATAGCGAGCATTCAATATAGCTAGTAGTATGTTATTACCATTATTAGGTCTATTTATATAGATATATAACATAATTTCATGTGCATATATTTATAAATAAACCTGTATGCTCTTTATTTCACTATAGGCTCCTTAAGGGCACAATCCTCATTTGATCTGTGTGAGAACCTGCTTAATAAAAAAAGAATGAGTTATTGAAACTATACCCCAAATATTGGCAACGTGAGTGTTAGAGCTCTGATTTTTTCAAAAGCTGTGATTGTCTTTTAGTGTATGTGTGTGATTGTCTTTTCCAACCAAGAAAAGATTAATAATCTTCAACAGATTTTAATTCTTAAATGTCAATATTGACTCATGTTTGAAAGTGCTTTAAAGTCTTCAGATACAAACAAACCTTAATACCCTGTTCTTGAGAATAAACATTCTACACTGAAAATTACAAAACAGATATTTTGTCTTTCATAATGACTTCCTTGGGGGAAGTAAATTGCCTCATCGCCCTCCTTTTTCTTCAAGACACCAAGACATAGAGATTTTGAGACATACCCGTTATAAAAGTAGTTTATTTTTCCTAAACAGTCTGGATAACATTGGGGCTCACACTGATGGCTTTTAGATATGTTGTTAAAATTCATATAATTGTTTTAAATGCCCCCTAGGAGGAAGTAGCACTGAAGACAATGAACAGGCTGCAATTATTTGCTCACTTCTTCATCCTTCTCCAAACAAGAATAGAAAAGGTCAGAAAGTTTGGCCACCTTCAAAGTCAAAGAATTTCATGTCCCTCTCTCCCCCTCCCTTCCTTCCTCCTTCTAACCTTGAAGATTTTTTTGAGAGTTAGTAGTCTTTGGGGGCAGACGTTCTAGGCAGAAAATAAAACTCTTCTTTGTGGTAGGTAGCAATACCTCCTCACTTCCTGTTGGAAAATTCTGTAAGTGTGAGTTGGGGGAATCAAAGATTAATAGTATTCAAAATAATTTAGGTTATCAGCATGTGATTTTCATGCCACAGGAGGTCCATTTGTGGTTTACATGGTTTCCTAAATTACATTAAAAAAGAATGTCAAAAAGTTCACGTTTTTTTTCATATTTAGCAACATCAATCTTTAAAGAAAGGTTATTGAACAAAGGCTATGCATAAATCAGACGTTCCCTGTAGAGGTAAAAGAAGCCGTTACACCTGGTTATGAAAGAGAGTTTCATGAATGTGAGAGACATAAATCATTCCCCACTGGAGATCGTATTAGTCTAGATGGAAGAATGTCTATTTCCTGATAGTGAGAAAGCAACAAATTACTTTTATTTGCTCCTGCATCTGTGGTTGTCCTTGAGATGCCTATTAGCAAGTTGATTATTCTGTATTATTATAAGTTATAACAATCTGAATCATTACAAATGTAATCTTTAAATTCTCTAAAGATTCAAGGTTTTCCTCTCTAATTTCCATTCATCTCCAACACCTTTTAAAATATATTATTCCTTGGGAGCTACAGAAAAAGATATTCTCTGCAGAAAGCAGCATATCATCTGCTCTCGGGAGCCAAACACATTTCACCTCAATCCTTTGTTCCCAGTTCAACAATTCAATATTGGATTCAGTTCAAGTCTGTGACCCCAAATAGCATGAGACTTGGATATTTATGAACCTCTTGACCAAGCATTCTTCCTAATGATTTACTCCATGAATCCTATTTTTAGTTTTCACACTAGTTTTGCAAATGATTGGGAAACTGTCTTGTGCATTGCCCGTTTAAAACTGAAATGAGTGTAGATAGCATTTTCACCTGCTAGGGAAAAGTGTTGCTATCTCTTCTGTTTTGGAGTAGAAAACCGTTGTCTTTATTTGGATGCCAGGAGACAACTGCTGGAACTGTAAACCTACAATTTCTCCAATTAAAACAAAACAAAACAAAACAAAAAAACAAATGAAACCTAATGGCTTACATCAATAACAACTATTTGTTTTGCTCACGAAGCTGCAATTTGAGCAAAGCTCGACGAGGACTGCTTTTCTCTGTTCCCCGTAGTATCAGCCGAGGCAGGTCTACTGGTGCTGGAGGACCCACGGGGCTGACAGATTGGTGCCTGCTGTCAGTTCCCCTTCATGGGGGCCTCCCCACAGGGCAGTCTGAGCTTTTGCACAGCGTAATGGCTTGATCCCAAGAGCAATCCTCCTGAGGGACATGAAGTTGAAGCCACCAGGTTCTCAAGGCATGAACAAGAAACCGGCAGAGTTGCACTTCTGCCATATTCTATCGGTTAAACAGTCACCGAGCCCAAATTCAAGCAAATGGGATAGAGGCCCTATCTGGGGAGGATGCTTACATTTTTTACTCTCCGCTTTGCTTTTCTTCCCTCTACAGTTTGTCCCACGGTCTTTTAATGGCATCAGATCCCATCTATATCAGTGTGTACCAATTAATTTTTAGAATATACTCTTTGTAACTTCATTTGTATACCTCTGCCACCTAAGCTGAACCCAAGGTAGCCTTAGTTTTTCTCAGTTTATTGCATCTTCTCCTTTCTTTCTCTTGGATTCTTTCTCCGTCTCTCTGTTTCCCTTTTGTTTTTCTTTTCTAGCGACTTTCAACTAGGCAGAAAATGCATTTCACGTCACCGTGCCTGCCTGCAGGCTCGATCTCTTTGACTCACCCAGGACTGCCCTTGCTTGAATTCTTTTGCTCACTTAGCAGCCATCTATTGAAGTTGAACAAATGACAGACCCTCCCTTCTTAAAGGGGCCAAAACACTGTCTTGAGCAAGCAATTAAAAGGATTCAGCTAATCAGAACATGAGCTAAAAGACCTTTTGAGGGATTCTTTATGGAAGTAATATGGTATCAGAGAATATTTTACATGTCAAGAGATCTGAGTTCTGATCCTGACCAATACTATGTGTGATCTTGGGCAAGTTGGTGATCTTGGGGACCTAAGATCTATCCTCTAGAAAGTGATAGCACTAGACTAGCGAAGTATCTCCAGGTCCACGTACCACCTGCATTGACTTCATTTAGAAAGTGTATTAAAAATGCAGTATGTTAGAAGCTAACTCTCTAGGGATGAGCCAGGGAATCTGCATGTTTAAAGAGCCCACAGGTGCTTCTAGTACATGCTTAAATTTGAGAAGCACTGGGCCAGGTGCTTGCTTACTGCCATTTCAGCTCTGAAAGTTGACACATGTTGATTCTGCAAGGGAGATTGTCTGTGCTCATACAGAAGAAAGAAATGCAGAAAATAATAGACTTTTTGTTTGCATCGGAGAATGTTTTCATTTGGTACCCCCATTTCCAATGCCTAGCCTATCAGAAATGGTATTGTTTTATTCCTCCCACTGTTTTGGAGAGGCATGGGGAAAAGGCTAAGCCAGATGGTACCAAGGAAGATTTACATTACCATTTTCTTTCTTTTAATTTTGCATATTATATAAAACTGCCTATACCTCCATCTGAGCCATGATCATTAATTTAAAATTATGATCTAATGGCTCATGACATTAGATTATAACTAAGCCTAATAGGCCCAAATTACAGTATTAGAAGGAAAGTTGGGTTTTTTTGTTTTGTTTTGTTTTCAGGCTTATTCTTATAGCTTAAACCAATTGTGTTACTGGCTGCATATTTTACAGTTATGACTCAGTCCTGATTTCGGGAATCTTCACTCTTCTAGAGAAATGCATGTTGTTAAAGAGGATCTAGGTTATAATATCTCAAAAGTATACATCTCAAAAGTTATAGTATCTCAAAAGTATATATCTCAAAAGATATAATATCTCAAAAGTAAAGTTAGTCATGAAAGGAAAAAATGAAAAAACAAAAAAAAAACGTGTTTTGTTGTATTGTGCCTGTGTGTGCCAGGGTGTTTCAATGCTAAAATGGATTCTGCCTGGAACTGGACTCCGTGTCAAATAAAAAGTGAAGAAGAGTGGTCAAATAATTATCACCCACAACTGGTAGTTGGTGAATGGAGTATTTAAATATCCTTAGAAAGGCAAAACTCCTTCAGCTACATTTTACTTACCAATAAGTAAAGGTCCTAAGCAAACTTATGCTTTGAATAAAGTTTTGCACATTACGTATCATTTTCCTTTCATACATAGGCTCAGGTAATCAAGTTCATCATCCTTGCTTAATGCAACCAAAGATTTCATTCTGAATATTTTTGTTCTTGTTCATTTATCTGTTTGCAATTTTTTCTCAAGTCTTCACACTTCTTTGTACGCTATGTATACTTTATTTGCTCTAGAAAATATTTAGTTGATTTAATACACACACACACACACACACACACACACAGATTGAGAGAGAGAGAAATGCAAACCACGTATTTCCCTATTCCATAAAGTCTGATAAGCCAAGGAAGGAAAGGACTACTCTGGCCTAGTAAAACAAAGAAAAAAGAAATATGGTAGAAAGTTCTGTTTTCTAAACCAAATGTGACATCAAGATGTCTGAGACAAGTCATGGCAACATTTAGGCTCAATAAAACTCGTACAATTGACCTACCTTGTGAGAATTTCAAAATGAGTTTAGGTGGGAGCATAAGAGTTGAAATCTAATAATATATGCAACAGGGATCACATGAAGATTGCACATAGAAAGCAAATTAGACCTGTAACAGAGGAGCCAAATTGAAATTCACTCTCTGAGCGGATTTTCAACACATTCTTCTTTTAATTTTCTATTTACAAAAATGGAAAACCACCAGAAAAACAAGAACTCAGAAGACAAAATGAAAAAAAAAAGTCACCATGAGAGACAGAACACATACATATATATATGTTATAAGGAAGTAGTTTCCTACGTGATGGATCAGACTGAGAAGTCCCTCTGCTGTAAGCGTTCTCAAAGGCAGTGACTAATTCCTGTGATGTGAGATGGTGTCTTTTTATGGTGTTGGAAAAGAAAATCAGTTTACCCAAACTCCTTAAGGGCAGTGTGGTATTATTATTGCCACAGGATACATTCTCTTCAAAAAAGTAACTCGGGACTTAGGTAAGACAAGTCTTGCGACATGGCACCAGCCTGTCTGGACTCACATAACACTGCCAATGGATTGCCCCAAATAAAGTCTGTGTTTGAATCCCCCATACAAGAGTCTAAAATAAAGGTAGTAGAGTTGTGTATTTCT
Organism: Myrmecophaga tridactyla; assembly: GCA_004026745.1. Classification (NCBI taxonomy): domain Eukaryota; kingdom Metazoa; phylum Chordata; class Mammalia; order Pilosa; family Myrmecophagidae; genus Myrmecophaga; species Myrmecophaga tridactyla. The sequence goes on along the minus strand of PVIY010008650.1, from coordinate 1,410 downwards.
TAAGTCTAGTAGCAGGTTAATCACTGATGACATTAAAAATAATACAGACCAATTACCTTAGTTAAAGCACTGCTGAGTATTGTGGCAGGAATTATACCCTGAAGTAAGTCTGAGATATAAATGCACATTATTGTCATGTTCTGCGCAATATTATCTGCTTTAAAGAAACTTGTCATACAGTTCGGTTGATTGAACGACTAACCCCAGTTCTTCCCCGGTCTCTGTAATCACACCTTCTGCGCTTCCTCTTTATGGGTGGCCTGTGCTTCCTGATCCCTCAGGATTTGGGCTTGGCCATGCAAGATTAGCAAACAGCAGGAGAGCAGAAGTGAGGGTGGCTACTTTAAATCCAGGGCTTTCACGCGTTGCTTGCTCCCGCTTGCCCTCTTGTGCTTGGCCCGTAGCTATGGGAAGAACCTGCCCCCGCAAGGCTGCCAGTCTCAGAAAGAGGCTGAGGGGCGTGTGAAGCAGGCCTTCACAGATCCAGGAGAATGAGCCATGGTTTGAAGCCACTGCATTTGATTGTGCATTATTCTGGCAATAGCTAATTGGAATAACAAGTAGACCTTTTTTCTCTTAAATACACGTTGAAAACGAATAATATCAATCATCTTTGTGGTAAAAATATAAAGTCTGTACTTTTCTCATGGTTCTCTATTGTTTGTTTGGTTGGTTTTTTTTTTTGCACGGGCAGGCACCGGGAATCAAACCCGGGTCTCCGGAGTTCCGGAGTGGCAGGCGAGAACTCTGCCTGCTAAGCCACCATGGCCCGCCCTCTAATGGTTCACTATTAAGCATAAATTTGCAAATAATTAGATGCTCTCTTGTCTGGTGATATTATTATATTAAAATTGTACATAAAACACTCTATTTTAGTTAATCTGTCTGCCGTGGTTGGAAACACCATGAATCTTGAGGGAATACACATTTTTGCACTGTGTTTTAGAAAAAAAGTATTAGCTACCCATGCCTTGCATCAGTGTATTGTATAATAATGTTTCATTTTAAAATATCATGAATTCCTGGGAGAAACTGCGTGATAGTTGTTTTTTTGTTTGTTTTTTGAGAGAAAAATAAAAAGAATGAACATTATATTCTGGTTTAACCCTTGTGGAGATACAGAATCTTGGCTGTGTTAATTACTCCTGTGGATTGTCTTCATAAATATAATTATATGTAAAATTCCTTTCTAGTGTGATAAAAAAGCATTAGAAATAAATCTAAAATTGACATGGATTTATTATTTTACTATTTTGTTGGCATAATCATTAAAACTAAACCCATAGATCTCTTAATGAAATGTGTACAAAGTTATAATATTCAAAACAGGGACATTATGAAGAGCTTTTTAAAATACACTTTTTGTATGTCTTTTGAATAATTAGATTATTCTACATTTCTTCGTGTTTA
>PVIY010008649.1:0-76049 GCA_004026745.1 Myrmecophaga tridactyla | reverse complement strand
GAGAAGGCACATGGCAAATACAGCGTCATCTGTTAGTTTTCTCTCCTGGCTTCCGGTTTCACGAAGCTCCCTGGGAGATGTCTTCCTTCTTCATCTCCAAAGGTCTCTGACTGGTTGACTCTCTGCTTCGTGGTGCTGCAGCATTCTCTGCTCTCTCTGAAGCTCTCTCTCCAAAATGTTTCCTCTTTTATAGGACTTCAGAAACTAATCAAGACCCACTTAAATGGGTGGAGACATGTCATCCCCTAATCCAGTTTAACAACCATTCTTAAGTAAATCACATCAACCAGGGAGATGATCTCATTACAGTTTCAAACATACAGTATTGGATAGAGATTATTCTACCTTTATGAAATGGGATTTATATTAAAACATGACTTTTCTTAGGGGGCATACTTCTTTTCAAACCAGCACAGATGGTGCAACAGTACTGACTGTAAAAACTCAGAATTGGATAGCACAATACTACCTAACTGTAATACAATTATGTTAAAACACTGAATGAAGCTGAATGTGAGAATGATAGAGGGAGGAGGACTGGGGGCACAAATGAAATCAGAAAGACAGACAGATGATAAAGACTGAGATGGTATAATCTAGGAATGCCTAGAGTGTATAATGATAGAGATTTTGTTGGTTCGTCCAGAGTGATGCCCCCATAAATCCCAGAGTGATTTGAACAGTGAATAAAAAAAGTTTTTGCAAAGTCCCCTTGGGGAATAGTGAGAAAGGGGGAAAATTCAAATTCCCCAAGTTGAATTCTTGATATTCTCACAAGCAGTGCGTACAACCAAAGCAATAAGCTGAGCCCCCAATCTTGGGGTTTGCTCATATAATACTTAACCCCACAAAGGAAAGGTCAAGCCCAAGAGAACCTCTTTTGTTGCTCAGATGTGGCCTCTCTCTCTCTGCAGCCAACACAACAAGCAAATTCACTGCCCTCCCCCTGTCTACTTGGGACATGACTCCCAGGGATGTGGACCTTCCTGGTAACGTGGGACAGAGATCCTAGAATGAGCTGAGACTCAGCATCTAGGGATTGAGAAAACCTTATTGACCAAAGAGGGGAAGAGTGAAATGAGATAAAATAAAGTGTCAGTGGCTGAGAGATTCCAAACAGAGTCAAGAGGTCATCCTGGAGGTTTTTCTTATGCATCAGATAAATATCTCCTTGTTAGTCAAGATGTAATGGAGAGGCTGGAGGGAACTGCCTGAAAATGTAGAGCTGTGTTGCAGTAGCCATGTTTCTTGAAGATAATTGTATAATGATATAGCTTTCACAATGTGACTGTGTGATTGTGAAAACCTTGTGTCTGATGCTCCTTTTATCTACCTTATCAACAGACGAGTAAAACATATGGAATAAAAATAAAAGGGGGAACAAATGTTAAAATAAATTTAGATTGAAATGCTAGTGATCAGTGAAAGGAGGGGGTTAGGGGTATGGTATGTATGAATTTTTTTCTGTTGTCTTTTTCTTTCTTTTTCTGAATTGATGCAAATGTTCTAAGAAATGATCTTGATGAATATGCAACTATGTGATGATGTTGTGAATTACTGATTATATATGTAGAATGGAATGATCATAAGAATGTTTGCATTTTGTTATATATTTTTTAAAAATTAAAAAAACAGGAACACAATAATGGAGTATTGGAGGTTTCCTTTGGCATTTTTATCAACCGCAGAAAAGTAGGTTTCTTAGGTTTGCATTTATTTAAATGATAAAAGTATTTTTTGATGTGATTAGATTGAAATTTCCTGAAAAAATTGGATTTTTTTCAAATGCTTGTCATAAAAAGTAGGTGGCACTTTTGAGTACCAAGAACATGTATTTAATTGCTAAATCTTATTTCAGTAGAATTCTTTGTCACATTTTATTGCACATTTTTTTTTTGTTTTGGCTTTCAAGTAGAAAAAAAAAGTCCTGTGATATTTTGTGATAAGTGTAAGATGAGAGCTTGAGAAGAAGGAAAGCTGGCAGTGTGTTTTAAGCTGATTTCAATTAAAAACTCTTTTGTTTTAACGTCATAGTTTTGTCATACATTTACACATAATATAGTAATTTTAGGTTGTTTTCAATCTTTTTTCTTTTCTCTTTATGGGTTATTTAAAAAATTGAACATTTTGAAGCAAAATATTTTACAAAGTACTTTGCTCTCAGTTGTGTATTTGCCATGGCTTTCAGTCAAGTGCGTAAGTGGGAAAATGTATTTGCCTTATCGAGTGAGACCAGAAGTGGCAGTTGCGGTGTTGACCCTTGGCTTTGCAGTGGTACAGATATTTTATTGATCATCTCCAAAGCACTGGCAAGTCTATACAGTAATGTCTTATTTTATAAATGAAAAACCTGGGTCTCAGTAATGTCATGGTAAGCTACCCCTCAAGTCGCTCAGCTAGCAACGGACTGACCTTTTGGACTCCATGATACCCATGACATTATCCTGTTTTCTGCCTTTTCTCTTTGGACGTGGGTACAGTTAACCATTGGCTGTTCTGCTGACTCTTCTCTGTCGTGGAGGTCATCGATGCTAATCCTGGGGGAGCACCGGCCTCTCAACTGTACTCCTGACCTAGTCCTTAAGGAAGTTCCACTGATTTATAAGAACGGCTTATAAGAGCCATTTTAGGTGATTTTAGTAAATGGGGCTGCAAATGGTTCTGAAATTTATTTAAGAAAATGTATCAAGTGATGTATTTTAGGAATAATTGCATCAACCCAGGCATTGTATTTTTTTTCATAATTAATCCCCATTCCATTTTAAATAGTATTGGTGTAAATGGGAATTAGGAAAGGATTTACTAAAGAACCTGCATGTTGGCCACTTCTAACACCCTCTTCTGTTTTGATTTTTGCCTGATTTACATGTATATTTCTGTCTAAAAATCACCCAGCCAACAGAGAAATTTTTATTATAAGCTGAAGCTTCCCGTACTTTTCTGAGTAAATGATTCATTTTAGGGCATAATGTAGCTATCCTAGTTCTTAATGTCAGTGAATTAGAAAGTAAAATAATTTGCAAATACTTAGAAAGAAGCATTTACGTTTAGGATTTTATTGACCCATATGCTTCATCTATGGCATTTAAGCAAGTAGACACATTTGAAGGACCTATATTAATCAGTCATAGATATTTATTTAGTGCCTCTTGTCCGTGGGCCTAAGGGCACAGGGTGTGTCAACAAGCTAGATCTGGGGCCGTATCTTTAAAGACTAGAAGTTGGGGACTGCAGGAGGCTCGGAACTTTGAACAGATGCTCAGCGGGTCCTCTTTTCATCCTGTCTCTGGGGAAGCTGGTCAGTCATGTTGGCCAAAATTCTCTGCCATTGTGAAGCTTGTCCCTTGGGAGGTTAGGAAGGAGAGAGAGAGCACGCCTCTGAGTCAGAAAGCAGACCTCCCCTCGTCTTCCACAGCAGCTAGAGATACTGTCCCCCCCCCCCCCGCACCCATTGCTTGCACTAGGAGGGCAGTACTAAATTATAGTGAAAAGACGAAATACTTTAACTGGGAATACTTTGTCATCTTAAATAGATCTCTTTTTGCTTCAGATGGTAAAAATGATTAAGAGCCTGAAAGTCCCTGACGTTCTGGTTCTTTGACTAATTTGTGAAAGAAGAGAGAAGAAGGCGTTTTTAAAGAGGGGGCTTTATGTAGGGCCAGGCTAGTAAAGGTAAGGAACCAGGGAAAATTCCCCCCTCTTCACCCTTTCCCTCCTCTTCCTTTTGCTCTACCTCACCCTCTCCTTCTTCCTGTATAGCAAGGAGATCAGAAGTTCATGATTAAATGTGCTGTCTCTTCATCTGTGCATGGGAAAGTGTGCATATATGAATAAACTTCAACGAGTAAAAGGTTAGAGTGTTGATTTTATTAATATTATCTTTTAGGGAGTAGATATACTAATTTAGCTAAGCTTGCCTACTTTTCATTTCTTTAGACCATTTCTGTCAATTGTCTTTGTGATTTACACACATATAACTTGAAGTATTAGTTATATATATATGTGTACATAAGTCTGATTATAACCATATTAATATGCAGTGTCTGTCATTTACAAGCAGGTATGTGATCTAAATACTAATTCCAGGGCATCTATCTACTTGCAGCTGAGTCGGTTAATTTATAATCAGAAGGTTGTTAGGTAACATTATAGAACAGATTTTTAATTACTTCTGTTTTAGCTACTTAGCTATGCTGTTTAGCAGTTAATTACTGTTAACGCTTGGTTTTAGCTTTGCAGTCTTTTATTTTTTTTCTGTGTGTGTATATATATATATGTTTTTGTACTTTCAAAGTGGAGCTCATATTGACATACTATAAAACATTTATAATTCTAATTGTAGGTGAGTCTAAAAATTCATTATACACTTCTTTATCTTCTTCGATATATTCATTATCTTGTTGGGTTTAAGATCATTGTTATGAATATTTACTTTGGAACTATAAGATGTCTATTTTTATGTGTACTGTTCTGAAATTAGGACCCTAATTTTCTTTATTCTCGTCCTGCTTTGTGACTCAGTCTGCTGTGACCTGGTAAAGCAGGTAACTAAGTTTGTTAGGGATGGTGTTAAGAGTAAGTAGATTCAGAGAGAGAACTTGATGGAAAAAGAGCAGAGGTTTTGCTGAGATGGGTTAATTTCCTTTTGGTAGGCAGAATAATGACCCCTTAAACTGTTCACATTTTAATCACAGAACCTCTGAATATGCTATTTTATATGGCAGAAAGGACTTTACAGATGTGATTAAGTTAGTGGTTTTGAGATGGGGACATCATCCTGGATTATCTGTGTGGGCCCAGATAATTTAATTATCAGAGTCCTTATAAGAAAGTGGCAAGAGGGTCAGAGTTCGAAGCAGATGGAACAATGGAAGCAGAGGTTGGAGGGATGTACTTTAAAGATTGAGGAAGAGGCCACAAACCAAGGAATGTAGGCAACCTTTAGAAACTGGAAAATATAGGGAACCATTTCTTCTCTGGGGCCTCCAGAAGAAAGCAGCCCTTCCAAAATCTTCATTTTAGCTTATAACACCCATTTTAGACTTATGATCTTCAAAATAGTAAAATAATAAATTGGTGGGTTTTTTTAGTGGTAATTTGTTATAGTGACAATAGGAAACTAATATACTCCATTCACAAACAGTGTGGTTTATTGAGGGCAGAACTGGAGCCCTTGCATTTCCATCTCCAATGTAGAAACACGTGCTTGCTAACAAAAGGCACAAATAATAAGTGGATAAGTGAACAAATGAAGGAGTGAATAAATACTGATTTTAAATGTCTGACCTTTTAAATTTATGTGTCACAACAAAAATAAACAATAGATTAAAAAATGCCTCCCTAAATTTAGGGGAATTAATAACATATTTTTTAGTTCATTAAAACTCAGATATGGGGCAGGCCACGGTGGCTCAGCAGGCAAGAACGCTCGCCTGCCATGCCAGAGGACCCGGGTTCGATTCCCGGTGCCTGCCCATGTGAAAAAAAAACAAAAAACAAAAAACTCAGATATGTTCAGGGAGGTAATATCCCTGTTTAATTAAATATTACTTATATATTTTTAGGATACCCTTGCAGCACAAGGGGGAGAAATTAATCTTAATATGGAATTTTCTCAACTCTTACTGACAAGTCACTAGTAGCACCAAGAATGGAAATTATTTTCTCATTGCCAGTTCATGCATAATCACCAGCAGTTACTTTAGTTGGAAAAACTACTCTCAACACGTTCTCCTATTCCATAGGTTAGTTGAATTATGCAAACAGAAAGTTTCATGTCTGTGGTCACCATCCATACCTCTGAGATACTGGCTGCTGTTAGAAGAGATTGGTGACGGTGGCATCTGGCAAGCCACTTTGCTCGCAGTCATATCTGTGCCCCCTCTGCTGGTTTCATTGGCAGGTTACCCTTTCCTACCCGTGCATTTATGAGCGATGCCTTCACTTGGCCTGTGTATATTCTTCTAGTATTCATTTTCAGCAAGTTTGCTATCTTGTGTTTAAGTTCATAGCCAACTAGAAGTGGCACTTTAAAAGCTCAGAGAAGGGATATATATATATAGTCTCAACTATTTTGACCATCATCAGCATGAAGCATAATTGAAAGCTTGATGGGAGGATTATAAAAATATGTTAATTAAAAAAATAATAGTTGCCTGGGGTGGCTAATAGAGGAGCAGGAGCCATTTTATACCATGCTTTAGTAATTGATGTGCATGATGATCTGCGTTAAACCATGTCTCCTGCTCCTTATTAAAGTTGGGGAAAAGTTTAACATGTTTGTAGAACACTTTGTATATGTAATGGTTAACTTAAATTTTTTTTTTTTTGATTAAGGTTGTAGAACTTCAGTCTTCTATGATAGTTTATTCCCCAGAAGTTCCACAGAGCTGAGGTTTTAGTGTATATCTTTACCATAAGCCCTAACAAATGATTTGAACTTTTTCCTCCCTTTAAAGAACTAAGAGAAAGAAAAGACAGTGATTTGTGGTTTCACGGTCATATATATTTATAAATTTCCCCTCCCCCATAATTAGCTGATTTGATATTTCAGTATTTTGTCTTTTTTTTTTTTTAAGTTCATTTCATTGCTTATGAATTATGGTCCCACTTATTGTCATGACTTATTGCATAGCCGACCAAACCTAAGACTGTCACTGACAGTTTAAAGTTGGAGATTTACATAGATTGTTTTTACTTAAATAAATTATGTAAAATGTTCTTTTAAATTCTTAGCACTGAGCGGCCTACCTGACTTGCTCTGCCAGGAGAGATGGTATAAAGGCTGTCAAGAGGAGATAGTATAAAATGATGGTGAAGTGGGACTTGCAAGTGTGAAGGCTTGCAAGTTGGAATGGGCAGGGTCTGGTTGGAGAATACCAGGAGATGTCATCTGCTCAAAATGCAGGGTGGGAGAAAATTGGGGAAAAAAGAAACAGCTTTTCTCCTGGATCTGAATTTTGCAGCCGTGAGATTTTAATTCCAAGAACTTCCTGTCTTTATGATATTAGATAATTCACCTCATGTCTCTGCCTTGGTTTCCTCATCTGTGCAATCAGTGGTGATGATGCTGTCTTCTCCAGGATAGCCTTTATACGAAGGCATGGGAAGCCCTGGCAGCCCTTCTGGAATTGACTGCCCTACCTGGGTTTTTCCCTCCTTTTCCTCATTCCCCTCAGGATCCCTGGTGACCATCTCTGTTAATTTCAGGAGGCCAGACTTGACTTGTACGTACAGAACTGCAAGACTTTGATGGGAGGGGTCTGGCTTGGGAATGCTTCTGAGTAAGCAACATTTGGTTTGCTCTCTTCGGAGGGGAGTTCTTCTTGAGAACTCCATACCCTAAGTACAGGTCAGATTCATTCAAAGACCTTCAGAAGCTAAGTATTGTGTAGCATTTATTTGAATATTCCAGCAGGTTATCTCTTCATCCCAAAGTTTAAACTGAGAAATCCTTCTGGCAAGGATGAAAAGAAAGGAAAGAAGGTTTTCTGGCCAGCAAAAACAGAATAGAAGAGAAATTTGTGCACAGAACGCTCACATCAGCACAGCACATCCACTCCGAGGGGGCAGGAGATTTCTCAATCTCAGAAATGCAGCCAGGGTTTTTAAGGGAAGGATTGGTCTTTTTGTTAAATGTTTGTCTTGGATTCATTCAGCCTTTTTCCACCCCTCTTCCCTTTACCTTCTCTCAACTCAGTGGATTATCAAAAGATAGAAGGTAAGAATCACATCTGAGCATCCTTTGTAAGAGCTACATGAAAATACCAAGGTGTATTGCTTAAGGAAGGGGAATCTCTAAAGTTGCTGGACTGCTGGCTCACCCTGCCATGGGCTTGGAAGCAGTGGAGTTTCCACTACCTTACCTTCTCTGTCCTTAAGGAGATTTTTATAAAAAGACAAATCAAGACATTTCGCTTTTAAAGTTTTGCTTTAGAACTCTCGGTTTGGCTCTTTTTATTTTTCCTTCTCCAAATAGCACTGGTAGGGAAGTGAATCTGGGTAGATATGATAACAGTGCAGTGCAAGTGCTGTGTTGTATGTGTGTGTGTTTTAAAGTTACTTTGGAAGAGGGGAAAATAGCACATCAACTTCAGTAAATTACGTGTGGCATACAGTTATACAGCCAGTAACATTTATTTAGAGATGATGTGACTCAAAGTTTGTCTACACAGAGTTTCCTGGAAGTTCTCCAGTCTCAAACCTCTTTAATTATGCAGCATATTGCATTTTTCTTTTTGTTGCATTTCCCCTTACCCAAGGAACATATGTACATGGCATAATATTTAACATCTTGAGGGGTCTATACTGCAATTGAAATGGAATGTTAGGAACCTTCTTTGGGGAAAATTTATTTTTATGAGTATTCTTCAGATCTTAGCTTTGGAAACTATTCTTAAGATGATTTCTTAATCAGTTTCAGTGGGCAGTAAATAAGCAAACATGACTGCCTAGTTAGACAGTGATAATAAGATGAACGTCTGTTTATTTCTTAGTTGTGGGCAGCTGAAAGTACCTTCCTACGAATAGTTACTTAAAAATGATAAACGCGTTGTCCGTTTTGATGTCAGGGTTTAAGCAATTGTCTTTGGCTAAGGTTATTTTCTAGTAATGTTGAAATGCATGCTGAAGTGTGATGCCCACATGTGCTTTTTCTGGCCTGCTGCCTTCTTGGGTTTGGCCCTGGTAGATTTAAAGGTTTTCCCAAGTTGGCCAACCCTCATGTTGAACTCTTTGTGGGCTTGATAGGTTGGCAGCGATGGCAGGAGCAGCCATGAAGACTGGAGCAGTAATTCTGGTGTTGAAAGAGGATGAAGTGGAGCTATTCAGAACAGATGCAGTTACTTATTTCAATTGATCCCATCTTTGTAGGCTTCTTTTCAGTTTCAGAACCGCTTCTTACTTTGGCTTTGTATGTTTATCTTTCCCTTAATTTTCTAGCCATAATATATTTGAGCCAGTGGAACTTAGACTATGTGCCTAATTTGTGCAAATACAGTTTGGAAACTTAAAGGTTAGGGAAGTTATGTGTAAATAGAAAATTTAACTTAAACCAGAGCTGGGTGAGACCTGAACCCATTTAACCTGAAATTACTAAGGCAACTGCTAATTTAGCATTGACATAGCCTAAATAGAAACAAATGGGTAGCAAGTACAGTTTGGTCAGACTCTTCCAGATGCTCTTGCTTTGTGTGAAACATAAAATAGGGTCTTAATTACCTGTGTTGGTGAAATGTTTCATGATACCGTTTCCGTTTTGGGGTTTGTTAAAATATTGCTGTAGATCTTCTTTTGCTGTTCTTGCATGCAAATTCTTGTTTGACTTTGGTCATTTTCAGTACTCAGCAAAGGTATCTGCTCCACTAATTTCTCATTTTCTTTACCTTCATCTATCATTGCTATGAATCCAGTGCATTCTGGGTTTGTTTGTAGCTATAGGTTGGACAGATTGAATTGTGAATCTGACTTCCCAGTTTTCTTATTTCTGCTTCATTGCAGGTTTTTAGAAAGACACTTTGACACAGTTTTCTCATCTCAGAGCAGAGCGGCTCTGAGTAGGGTCTTGAGAAGTCAGAGATTTGTGTAACTTTATTGGAGAGAATATGGCTTTCCATTGGGCCTATCAAAGTACCTGACCCTTAGAAGATGTTTGATTAAATACTTGTTTCACTGATGTGGTCAAGCAGCCCATTATATTTATAGATGCTTTTAATGGAGGTCAATTTTAAGGATATTTTCTGGAGGCTAACAATAATGTTATAATTCTTTAAAATAATGCATAAAATGGGAAAGCATAAATGAAAAAAATCTCCCTTAGATGTATATATCTGTCACATATATAAATAGAGAATATGCAGATCTGTATTTAAATATATGGAGATAAAAGGACAAAATGTCAAAGAGGGATTATCTCCAGGAGATGGGAGGTGTGAGAAAGATAGACAGCCAGAGGGGGAAAAATATGCTAGACATAACTGGGGGTTCCAACCCCTACCTTCCCAAAAATGCAATATGTTGAACATTTTCCATTGTTATTAGTATTCTTTGATAGCAGTGCATTCTATAATATGTATATCGTATAGATATTTGGCTTATTTTTGTTATCTTGAGGATGAGAGAAGATGTGATGTTACTATAGATAATTCTTTATCAGTATTAATGGGAGGAAGCCAGAATTGTTAATTTATATTTGACTTTGGATTCTATGTTAACTGCTTCCCCCTGACCCCCACCTCCTTTGCCCTCTCCCCATTGGAAGTAGGGCTGTCTTAGTGATTGTGCAATAATGCCTTGAGTTGAATTACCATCTTCTGTGTCATTAGGCCCAGTTTTCAGTTTCAAAGGGCTTATTGAGTATGTTGAAGCTTTCAGTGAATGCTTGTTCCCTTAATTACTTTTCCTGGGAGAAGAGGTATCTGATTCTTCATGGAAAAGTAACTAGATTTTGAATTTCGTTAAATGGAAAATCAAATTTGGCCTTTGACATTTCTGAAGATACAGGTTTTGCAAGGCAGTATCCCTGCAGCTTTTGAGCCCCTTTTAGGTAGTTCTTAGCAGTGAAAGGATAATGCTGGACAAGAAGAAAAGGATATTTCTGAGGTCCATATGGTCTGAAAGAGGTCTCGCTAATTGTCCTAAGCCAATTTGGTTGTTTATTACTCTGTTCTTTTTGGTAGATATCCTACACCTAACAGATAGGTATATGAGTCTTTTATGAGGCCTGCTTAACAGCCTTGTCACTAGGCAGTGCATTACTGCAAAAGGGAATCTCACATGGAATTCTGCCTTACATACAAAACCTATTAATGAGCAGGGCTCTGAGGTATCAGTATTTTGTGAGCTCAATGAGGCCCCCAGCCCTCTGTCCTATCAATATTCCTACAGTCCTTTGCCAGAGGCATTCTTTGGAGGCAGAAGGGAAGTTGTTCAATCAGCATGATTTGCTTCTGGCCATTGGGTCAGAATCAGAATCCTCAGCTCGGGTGTCCTTCCAGAGGGCAACTGAGCGTACTTGATTCAACTTTCTTGCTTAGTCAAGGAGCACCTCTGCACTGTTTCTAACCAATCTACCTTTAAAAAAATCACTATTTTACCTATGAAACATAACTACTAACATTCATTTTGCTAATTAACAAAACCTCAGGAGTAATGAATGATAAGTCATACTGAGACGTGCCACCTTGGGAGTGTGTGCTCCCGTGGAGGCCTTTGGGTGTGGTGAGAGCACTCTTGGGTGAGTTCTTCACTCACTGTTCCTGGGTTATGGGTCAGAACTAACCAGCACATTTGTTTCATGAGCTGTGCTGAAGTATTTTAAAGTTAATTATAGACAGCAGAATAGGAGGGTGTTCTGTGATTCTCCTGGTATGTGAGAATCAGATTGGAGGATAAATTGGATGCGAATATGTTGAAATATGAGCAACGTTTTTGTGCTTCATGGGAAAAATTGGAAACACATTTGATGTTAAGACTGTCCCGAAAAACCTGAGACATATGTTTGCCTGATAACAGGCCATTTCAGTTTGCTCTTTTCCTGGCCAGACATAACTGGAAATTGGGATAAAAATGCAGAATGCAGTCTAATAAACTTTGTCTTTGTGTAAAACATTAATGAGTATCCTGTACTATACATTGACATATTCAAGCTTAATTATATGTTTGGATCGAATGTTTTAGTGTACATAGTCCTCTTACCTTTAGCAGCGGTTCTCAAACATTTTGGTCTTAGGATCCCTTTACATTTTAAAAATTATTGAGGCCCTCAAAGATACTTCGTTTGTGAAGGTTATAGCTATCGTTTACTGTATGAGAAATTAGAATTGAGAAGCTTTTAATATAGTTTTTCATTTAAACAAAATAAACTCATTGCATGTTACCAATAAAATTATTTTTTCATGAAAATTATTGTCTTTTCCAAAACAAAAAAATCCAGTGAGGTGACATTCTTTTACATTTCTGTAAATGTCTTTTATATCTGGTTGACTGGAATAGCGATGGGTTTTCTTACCTTCTGCTTTCAGTCTGTTACTCTTCATGTAGCCTCTGAAAAATTCTGTTGTATATTCATGAACAAATGAGCATGAAAAAGGCAAATAGTGGCTTAGTATTATTATGAAAATAGTTTTGACCTTGAAGATGCCCTGAAGGAGCATTAGGAACCCTGGACAGCACTTAGAGAGCTTCTGCTTCATAGTTTAGACAAGTGCTCTACCATCCATTGTTTTATTTGATCCTTATGCTGGCCCTGAGAAGTAAGTAATATCTCCGTTTTACAGTTGAAGAAAACTGAGTTTCTAGAGGGTTTGCCCTTGAGTTTGTGGAAATTCCTCAGCCATAGTGCAACCAGTTTAAAATAAAGTCGTCTTATGCGATTATTATTTTTCATTGTGTGTCTTTGTTTCCCATAAATTGTGTCTACTGCTTCAAACTTAGAATTCAGGAATAGTGAAGCATTCATCTTTGTTGGGTCATCTGCACAATAAGACATTACTTGTTTGCAGAGGGTATTAGCTTTAGGTGATTTTTCAAACATATTCACATCTGGTTTTCACTGTAATGTTTGATAGGTGATAGACTTTCCCATGTCTTTTTTTTTTTTGGAATATGGATTAAACAGGCTACTTGAGGACAGTCATCTCATTTCTTGCTTTAGGTGGAAAATATTTTACAAAGAGTGGGTGGGTTGGGAAGATTGTCTCCTGGTCCTTAATTAACCATATTTAGAGTCTCCATAATCTTTAAGTCCACTGTGAGGGTCAGGGCAAGTCTCTCTCCCTAGTCTTTCAGAGACAAATCTGGATGCGAGCCTGTGTCTTAAAACTTCCAATCTTCAGTGGACTTATACTTTGGTAATATTCAATAAAAATGATTTACTAGAAAAATAAAAATTACTAGAAAACCAACAGGCATACAAAATACAAGCCCCGAGTTTTATTAATTTCTTTCCATATACATACACTTACTGTTTCATATTATTATGTGTCTAAATGCTTACTCTCAATTTCTGTAGTATCTCCTCATTGGCCAGGACCACTCAGTTCATGCCCTGAGAGTGGTCAGTGGAGCTAATTTGAGTATCAGCAATGCCTATTACTGTGCTTCTCATATATTCAAAACCTGGAATTTCAATCATTTTACTCTCTCCCTCCCCCAATCTCATTTAAAATTGAGATTCTCATTTATTCTTCTCTTGTTCATCAAACAATATTTAGACAGTTATACATTGTGAACTATATTAGGAAAGTTAGGAAGGGATGCCTATTCAAAGTACAGTATTAAAAAGAATCACTAGTATTACAAAAATGACTCAATCATCGGTTCAGATAACATTGTTCCCAACCTTATTTTCTCAGTTAACAAGATACCAGCTCTGGCTTACTTGTTTGAGGTGGGAAAAACAGCAAGCCAGCGAGAGGGAGTGAAAGTTATTCCAGATGGCTTGAGTTAAGGGAAGGAATGAGTGATTATTTTTTTCTTTATGGGGCTCTTAGAACCTAGTCATCTTATTGAAAACTCGTGGATGAGGGGAGGAAACAGAGCTACAGCAGGCCAGAAGGGGGCGCAGCTGAGTAAAAGAGGAACTAAGAAAACAAACAGGTGGGCCAGGGGCCCAGGAGGCTGTAGCACAGAGAGACAGCAGTTGATTTCCAAGATGCCTGACTCTCAGACTGGATCTGTGTTAAATCACTGTCAGTGCTGGAGCTTCCCTAGGTTCTTACCAGCTAGTGGGTGCCTACCATGTGTCAGGCAGGGACTGGTTCCTCTTCATATAACCTCACTTTCTCCTCACAGCATACCTAAGAAGGAGGGCAAAGAGGAAAATGGGGCTTATGGAAATGATTTGTCCAGGGTCTTACAGCTAAGCTAGTAAGCAGTGTGGCTGGGCTTGGAACCTCTTTCAGTGTGATGCCAAACCCCTTGTTGCTCTTTGCAAATTTGCTGTGACTTTAGAAGATCTGGAGTTGAACCTGAAGTTGTGTCCCCCCGCCCCCCAGTGAGAGCTGCAATATGCCTGAGGTATCAGCACCTACTTGCTACAGTATAATTTCCTGACACTTCTGCAGTCCTTCAGATACAGAAGATGGAAGATGGTGAAGGATCTGTTTCCAGAAACATTTTTAAGGAAATCAGAGAGAGAGGCCAAAAGGGACTTAAGTTTCTCCAGAGAGGAAGTTGAGAAACTCAAGTATAGCAGACCACTAATGCCAGATGTTATTTATCCAAAAGTTTTTGGCTACATTGCAATACTTTTTGGATTTCTATTAGTTCTTTGCAGTCTTTCTGAAGCTGCTTTGAGTTTTAAAATATACTTACCTAGTTTTGAAGCAATGGTCTTTTACACCAAAATATGCGCTTAAAACCTTATCTCTTTGTAATAACAGTGGTGGAGGCACAGAAGGAATCACTCCAAGTGATTATTTAAAGCATAATTTTATTCCCCCAAAAAGTATAATTTTATTCCAAGTAGAAAAAATATTTCTGAATGGGTAACCATTTCAGTTAGAATAAGTGATGTTTGTGTGTTTTTAAAAAATCACATTTAACAATCTCTACTTATGTAGAAAGTTTCCTATTTAATTATTATTCCTTAATAGAAGGCTAAAAGGAGATTTCACTGTAGCTGCCTTTAATTTTTCTACCTAAATGATAACAAAACACTTTTATATTTAGTCATAAGGCTAAACTTACTGTTGAAGTACATGGAGAGGCGAATGGGGATAAGGACAATTAAAATGTTCTCTTATTTAAAAGGACTATTGGTTTGTGATCCCAATTTTCTAATTATCCTTTTTTGTTATAAGTCATTTTAAGTAGTGTCCCACCTCTACTTTTTTTTTGAGGGGGGAGGTGTGTATAGCCTTACTTCTTATAAGCTTTATACATATATAATTTAATATACACGCATAAATAAATGTATGAAATAGTTATGCTTCTTTGTATATGTGCGTATTATGTAATGCATGTATTTATACATGTAGACTTTATGCATGCACATAAACATTTTGCCAGAAAAGCATAATGCTTTTTATAGTTTTTTTTTAGAACCACCAAAAATAGATATCTTAGTTAGCGTAACCGTAGGCATATTTGAATAAAGTATCCATATAATCATTCTAAAGCCTGTGTTTGCACAGTAATTTCATAAACCAATTTAAAATTGAGGCAACAAGGAAAAAAATCTACATATTCAGATAGCGAAGTTCTTAAATTCTAAGTATTAAACACTAACTTAGATACCATTTGATTAGCTGTCAAAACTGTGAATGTTCTCAAAATATGAAGTAGAAAGTCCTTACAAATATCTGCATTGCTATAGTAATGACCTACGTTACTAAATATTTTCCTTATTTCAGGAAAATATGAAGACACAAATATTTTAACTATTAACATATGGGAATCCCACCTCTGCTTTTCTTTCTTTTTTTTTTTTTTTTACATGGGCGGGCACCGGGAATCGAACCCGGGTCCTCTGGCATGGCAAGCAAGCATTCTTGCATGCTAAGCCACTGTGGCCCGCCCCCACCTCTGCTTTTGATCATCATTTTTTCTGTTAATTTAGAGAATATTTTAGAGTTCTTTTTTGTTTTTTGTTTTTCTACCAGTATATTCTGTAGTCTGCCTTGCTGTTCACCAATACAATCATACATCCTCTAATCTAGGGCCCACATTATATTCCAACACCACTCTAATGACAGAAAACTGGAGGGAATGTATTGTTCTGGTTAATCTATTTTTCTTTTTAATAAGAGTGGTGCTAAGTCCACCCCCCCCTTTTTTTTTTTTGCTTCTGGCTGTTGAAAGTCTTCCTAAAATAATAGCCTACATTCCTCCTTAGTAAGCATAGTAGAAATGATTGCTTCCTGATGGCTGAAAATATTGTAGTGTTGGGAATAACTCTTCTGGATATTGCATCTCCCTAATGTGGTAAATGGAGATGTGGAAGGATTGGAGCTAAACAGCTTCCCACGTAAATGCTATAGAGGCCTGTGACCTGGTTGCTGTCCTTTCCCATCCCCCACACTCCACGTCAGAGAATCACAAGAATTCATGTCTGACCCATGCTCCCTTCCCACCTGTGTGTGTGCAGGAATCCAACCTCCTATGACTTGCAAGTAAAAGTGCAACTATATCCCCACTTTCTTCCTCCTCATTGAAAGCCAGCATCCAGCACCCTTTCTCCTCATACACATAAAGGAGGGGAGGCATATTTTGGAGATGCTTTTTAAGACACTGAATGCCCAGAAAGTGGCTATTTTGAAATAAATCGTCATGATATACATATTTCTTGTGAATTTATTCCTCATGAAATTTCTGGCTCTTAAAGTTTCAATCTGCTACTCTTTGGAGAATGGATGAGCCCCAGAGTCCCGTCCACAGTGTGCCCTTGGTGGTCTGCCATACTGCCCTGGCTGTGCTCAATCTTGGACCTCACACCTCAGTACCGGAGCTGAGTTGCTGCCCTGCCTGCCACCTTGGCTCAGATGTGCTTCTGGCATCTTTGGGTCTCCGTTGAAACTGTTTTGAAAACAAAGCTCTTTGAGTGTCCACAACAGGGCTAGTCCCCTCCAAGATGGAGAGTAGATACTTTCAGTGTATTCTCAGTTATGCTGCTTGC
Organism: Myrmecophaga tridactyla; assembly: GCA_004026745.1. Lineage (NCBI taxonomy): Eukaryota > Metazoa > Chordata > Mammalia > Pilosa > Myrmecophagidae > Myrmecophaga > Myrmecophaga tridactyla. The sequence continues at coordinate 59,434 of PVIY010008649.1, read as the reverse complement.
CCTCTGGTTCCTGCTGGTGCTAAGGTGGCCTCAAACCCACAGTAAAGCTGGAATTATCTCCACTAAGTAAGTAGTTGGATCATCCAGGCATTCATTCATGGCAAGCATAATGCCATAATAGTGCAGGTAACAGTGGGCATATTCCAAAGCCTGGCCTGGTGGGGAGAAGTTTTTTTCCTAGCTGCATAGCTCCCCAGTTTTGCAATCCATCCCCAAGTAGAGAAATTCAGGGTCCTTGGTGGGTGTCATCTTAACACTGCTCCTTCAGGAGGGGGACTGGTGGTAAGTGCTCCTTTCTAACTTTTCCTAACTTTTGAAGTAATGGGATTATTTAACTCACCACTGCTGAGCCATTTGTGAAGCATGCCTGTCCCTCCTCTCTTTCCATGTAGTCTGCTTCTGGATTGCTCTGCCCAATTGATTGAATTGATGTGTACTCATTTAGCTTAAATGGAGTGTAGTTATTTGAGAGGTAAACCTACAGGGCAGAGGAAGGCAGTTGGATGTATTCCACAGTATGAAAAAACCACTTTTTGGGTTATCCAGTATTTTGGATAATAGGATGGATATGCCTGTGACTCACTCTCAATCATTCCGGTTTAGTTCCATGGCTATGTGAGACTTGCCTGTATTATATTTATTAAAAATTTTTTTGTATGCTGTATGGCGGGGTCACGTTTCATTATTTTTCCATGTGATATCATGGAAAATGGTTATTGCAGCACCATTTGTTGAATTTTTTGTTTGTTTGTTTTGCTTGTTTGTTTGGGAAGTGCATGGATCGGAGATTGAACCTAGGTCTCCCGCATGGCAGGTGAGAATTCTACCACTGAATTACCCTTACACCCCTCTTGACTGTATTTTATTTTTCCCACGATCTTATGATTTGGATTCTTTGGCTTTCCATACCATGAGATTTCCCTACCAATATCAAGCAACATTTCCATTAAATTTTAAAACCTTAGTTATCAATGGAATGTGGGCAAGAGAAGTTCACCTCAATGTATAACAGGACTAGTAGTTTTCAAGGTCAAGCAGTATGAGAAGAATTTTGATGAAATTTATAAAATTGTGTTTAATAAATTTTTAAGTCTGCTTAGGATTCTTTAATGGTAGAAGTCAGAAAATAATATTTCTGTGACAACTACTATATTTTATTTTAGGAAAGTTTTTAATCAGAGAAGGGGGATGTGGGATTCAAGTTTTGCAGTTGTTTGTAAAAAGTTACTAACAATAGTATAAGAATCTATTTTATTTTTTTTTAAATAAATGGAGGGTTTATTTCTTGGTGTCTTGAAATCAGTATAAAGTTTTTACTTTTGCATACTCATTAACTAAAGGTGGTTACAAGAATCTCTTTATGTCCTGTTTTTATAAGGATAATAACACAAAGTCTTAGATAATTTTGCCTGATAATCTTGGAAGTTTTATACATTAAAGTATCTTTTAAAAAGTGTTAATTGAGCTATTTTAAAAATAATGCTTTTCTAAATATGAGTACTTCACAGAGCCACAAAAATAATAATTATTCAGCAGTAATGGTAATAGTTATCTTTGAGATATTTATTAGTTTATTATGCTATCAGATTACTTATAGTCAGCTTCTTTATTGCCAAACATGCATGTTTAATACTGTTTTCAAACATTTTCTTTTTCTTGATCCACAGATATGGATTAATGTTGTCTTTGAGAGAATATATAAAAAATTCAGACCCACTTAATGTTTTTCAGAGAGTGGAATTCATCTTTCCTTGTGCCTCTGTTTTGTTATGGTCCTTATAAATAAAAAAAATAAAAACAAGGGAACAACAAATAACAAAAAACAAGATTCATGTTGTTTTTCTTCTTCATTGATGTCTAAATGTAGAGTGACCTGTATTATTTGGGACTGAAGAGTTTCTCTGGACATAGGACTTTCAGTGCTTAAATCTGGGAAAGTCCTGGGTAAATAGATTGAGTTTATCACTCTCTTTTAGGGTTTTCTTAATACAGTGACTGAAGTGAGCATATATACAATTTTAAAAAAATAATTAGTGTGGAAAGGTTTTAAAAAAGCCAACAAGACACAGTTTCTGTCTTACTTTCTTCATGAATTTTCAGAGGAAATAAAATTAGTCATTAATTTCCTTCACCTTAAACCTCTGATTTACAGCTGTACTTGGCAAGTGGTACCGTGAAGTTGTAGAGATCGAGCAAGATAAGTGGAATTTAATTGACTTAATGCTATATGAAAAAATTCAATGATTTGTGGTATTTATTAAGACTAGAATAATGTATTTGGGTAATTTTGCAGTATTGCTACTATTTCCTTTGATTTTTTTTTTTAAGATGGCCAGGAAGTAGTTTATTGGGGGAACAAGTTGGATGAGGGTAGTGCTGGCAAAGCTTTCCATGAGTGCGAGGCCCTTCACTTGTCTGAGGAACCACAACTGGGGATGTATTTGATTCTGTAGCCATCTGGAATGAGGTACACCATGTCTTCAAATTCTTCCTTATTAAACTTGGTAAAGCACCCCTTCTTGGGTATATTGATTTTCTGGTGGCCAGGGAACTTGAGTTTCGCCCTGTGCAGCACCTTAATCACATCTCCCTGTTTTGAAGCTTGGCGTGCAAGGCCATGTGGACGCTGGCTACCGTACCCTGGGGCTTTCCAAAGGCACCTCACATACCTGTCTGGAGTATAGACTGGGGACGGCAGGAGGTCAGGCATGATGTTCAACAGGAAAGGGTTGTCCCCAAGCTCCCTGCAGGCAGCTGTACAAGCAACAGGCTGTATACACTACCAAGGAGATATTTCCTTTGATTTTTTTTAAATTAATTTTTAAATTAAAAAAATATATAACAAAAACAAACACAAGCATTCTTAACTTATGATCATTCTGTTCTACATATATAATGAGTAATTCACAGTGTCATCACATAGTTAGTTGCATATTCATTGTCATGATCATTTCTTAGAACATTTGCATCAATTCCGAAAAAGAAATAAAACGACAACAGAACAAAATTCATACATACCATACCCCTAACCCCTCCCTTTCGTTGATCACTAGCATTTCAATCTAAATATATTTTAACGTTTGTTCCCCCATTATTTATTTTTTATTCCATATGTTTTATTCGTCTGTTGAAAAGTTAGATAAAAGGAGCATCACACACAAGGTTTTCACAATCACACAGTCACATTGTGAAAGCTATGTCATTATACAGTCATCTTTAAGAAACATGGCTACTGGAACACAGCTCTGCATTTTCAAGCAATTCCCTCTAGCCTCTCCATTACATCTTGACTAACAAAGTGATATCTATTTAATGCATAAGAACAACCTCCAGGATAATCTCTCGACTCTGTTTGGAATCTCTCAGCCATTGACACTTTATTTTGTCTCATTTCACTCTCCCCTCTCCCCCCTTTTGGCCAAGAAGGTTTTTCAATCCCTTGATGCTGAGTCTCAGCTCATTCTAGGATTTCTGTCCCATGTTGCCAGGAAGATCCACACCCCTGGGAGACAGGGGGAGGGCAGTGTGTTTACTTGTTGTGTTGGCTAGAGAGAGAGGCCACATCTGAGCAACAAAAGAGGTTCTCTTGGGGGTGACTCTTAGGCCTAATTTTAAGTAGGCTTGACCTATCCTTTGTGGGGTTAAGTTTCATATGAACAAACGCCAAGACTGGGGGCTCAGCCTGTAGCTTTTGTTGTCCACATTGCTTGTGAGAATATCAAGAATTCAACTTGGGGAAGTGGAATTTTCCCCCTTTCTCACCATTCCCCGAAGGGGACTTTGCAAATACTTTTTTTATTCACTGTTCAAAATCACTCTGGGATTTATGGGGGCATCACTCTGGACAAACCAACAAAATCTCATTCCCTACTCAAGGTTCCATGTACCTATGGTGTTCAATTGAGCGCTCTACATAAGTTATATTAGGAAATGCACTACTCAAACTATAAATTTTATACCAAATAAATATTTTTTGCTTTAGTCTCACACATAAGTTAAAAATTTAAAATATTATTTACCATCTATTTTCAACACCGTACAGTAATGACATTTCTTTGCTCTTCCTCATGCAAAAACATTTTTTAAATTTGTACATTTAGGCACTATCATTATACACTCTAGGCATTCCTAGATTATACCATCTCAGTCTTTATTGTCTGTCTTTCTTTCTGATTTCATTTGTGCCCCCAGCCCTCCTCCCTCTATCATTCTCACATTCAGCTTCCTTTGGTGTTTTAACATAATTGTATTACAGTTAGGTAGTATTGTGCTATCCATTTCTGAGTTTTTACAGTCAGTACTGTTGCACCATCTGAATCCCTTCAGCTCCAATTACCCAATATCTTACCCTATTTCTGTCTCCTGATGGTCTCTGTTACCAATGAAATTCTCCAAGTTTATTCACTAATGTCAGTTCATATCAATGAGACCATACAGCATTTGTCCTTTTGTTTCTGGCTAATCTCACTCAGCATAATGTCCTTAAAGTCCATCCATGTTGTTACATAGTTCATAACTTTATTCTGTCTTACAGCTGCATAATATTCCATCGTATGTATACATCACAGTTTGTTTAGCCACTCATCTGTTGATGAATATTTTGGCTATTTCCATCTCTTTGCAATTGTAAATACTGGTGCTATAAACATTGGTGTGCAAATGTCCGTTTGTGTCCTTGCCCTCGTGTCCTCTGAGTAGATACCTAACAATGGTATTGCTGGGTCATATGGCAATTCTATATTTAGCTTTTTGAGGAACCACCAAACTGTCTTCCACAGCAGTTGCACCATTTGACATTCCCACCAACAGTGGATAAGTGTGCCTCTTTCTCCACATCCTCTCCAGCACTTGTCATTTTCTGTTTTATTGATAATGGCCATAATGGTGGGTGTGAGATGATATCTCATTGTGGTTTTGATTTGCATTTCCCTAATAGCCAGGAAAGTTGATCATCTTTTCATGTGCCTTTTGGCCATTTGTATTTCCTCTTTTGAGTCGTGTCTGTTCAAGTCTTTTGCCCATTTTGTAATTGGGTTGTCTGTCTTTTTGTTGTTGATTTGAACAATCTCTTTATATATTGTGGATATTAGACCTTTATCTGTTATATCATTTCCAAATATTGTCTCCCATTGTGTAGGCTTTTTACTTTCTTGACAAAGTTCTTTGATGCGCAAAAGTGTTTAATTTTGAGGAGTTCCCATTATCTTCAGTGCACTTGCTTTGGGTGTAAGGTCTAGGAAACTGCCTCTTAGTATAAGATTTATAACATATTTCCCTGCATTTTCTTCCAACGGTTTTATGGTCTTAGATCCAATGTTTAGGTCTTTGATCCATTTTGAGTTAATTTGTGTATAGGGTGTAAGAGGTGGATCCTCTTTCATTCTTTTGCATGTGGATAACCAGTTCTCTAGGCACCATTTATTGAAGAGACTTTTCTGTCCCAGGTGAGTTGACTTGACTGCCTTATCAAAGGTCAATTGTCCATAGATGAGAGGGTCTATATCTGAGCACTCTGTTCTATTCCACTGGTCAGTATATCTATCTTTATGCCAGTAGCATATCTATCTTTACACTGTTTTGACCACTGTAGCTTCATAATATGCCTTAAAGTCAGGTAGCATGAGACTTCCGACTTCGTTTTTTTTTCTCAGGATACTTTTAGCTATTTGGGGGAACCCTGCCCTTCCAGTTAAATTTGGTTATTGGTTTTTCTATTTCTGAAAAGTAAGTTGTTGGGATTTAAATTGGTATTGCATTGAATCTGTTAATCAATTTAGGTAGAATTGACATCTTAACTATATTTAGTCTTCCCATTCATGAACACGGTATGCTCTTCCATCTATTTAGGTCTTCTGTGATTTCTTTTAATAATTTCTTGTAGTTTTCTTTGTATAGGTCTTTCCTCTCTTTAGTTAAATTTATTTCTAAATTTAGTTCTATTTTATTCCTAAAATAAATCCTTCATAAAAGAAGAATATTTTATTCTTTTGGTTGCATTTGTAAATGGATTTTTTTCTTGATTTCCCCCTCAGATTGTTCATTACTTGTGTATAGAAACACTATAAATTTTTCAATGTTGATCTTGTAACCTGCCACTTTACTGTACTCATTAGCTCTTGTAGTTTTGCTGTGAATTTTTTTGGGTTTTCGACATACAGTATCAATCATCTGTAAAAATTGAGAGTTTTATTTCTTCCTTTCCAATTTTGATGCCTTGTATTTCTTTTTCTTGTCTAATTGCTCTGGCTAGAACTTCCAACTCAATGTTGAATAACAGTGGTGATAGATAGTGGACATCTTTGTCTTGTTCCTGATCTTAGCGGAAAAGTTTTCAGTTTTTCCCTATTGAGGATGATGTTAGCTGTGGGTTTTTCATTTATTTCCTTTATCATTTTGAGGAAATTCCCTTCTATTCCTATCCTTTGACATGTTTTCAACAGGAAAGGATATTGAATTTTGTCAAATGCATTTTCTGCGTCACTCAAGATGATCATGTGGTTTTTCTGCTTTCATTTGTTGAAATGGTGTATCACATTAATTGATTTTCTTATGTTGAACCATCCTTGCTTATCTGGGATGAATCCTACTTGGTAATGGTGTATAATTCTTTTAATGTGCTGCTGGATTTGATTTGCTAGAATTTTTTTTTTTTTTACATGAGCAGGCACCGGGAATCGAACCTGGGTCCTCTGGCATGGGAGGCATGCATACTTGCCTGCTGAGCCACCGTGGCCTGCCCTGATTTGCTAGAATTTTGTTAAGGATTTTTGCATCTATATTCATTAGACAGATTGGTCTGTAGTTTTCTTTTTTTGTAATATCTTTGTCTGGCTTTGTTATGAGGGTGATTTTGGCTTCATAGAATGAGTTAGGTAGCTTTCCCTCCTCTTCAATTTTTTTGAAGAGTTGGAGCACGATTGGTAGTAATTCTTCCTAGAATATTTGGTAGAATTCACATGTGAAGCTATCTGGTCCTGGACTTTTCTTTTGGGGGAGCTTCTTAATGACTGATTCAGTTTCTTTGCTTGTGATTGGTTTGTTGAGGTCGTCTGTTTCTTCTTGAGTCAATGTTGGTTGTTCATGCCTTTCTGGAAAGTTGTCCATTTCATCTACATTGTTGTGTTTATTAGCATAAAGTTGTTCATAGTATCCTCTCATTACTTCCTTTATTTCTGTGGGGTCAGTGGTTGTCTCCTCTTCCATTTCTGATCTTATTTATTTGCATCCTCTCTCTTCTTCTTTTTGTCAGCCTTGCTAAGGGTTCATCAATCTTATTGATTTTCTGATAGAACCAGCTTCTAGTTTTGTTGATTTTCTCAATTGTTTTCATGTTCTCAGTTTCATTTATTTCTGCTCTAATGTTCATTATTTCTTTCCTTTTGCTTGCTTTGGGCTCAGTTTGCTGTTCTTTCTCTAGCTCTTCGAAGTGGACAGTTAATTCCTCAATTTTTGCCCTTTCTTCTTTTTTGATATAGGCATTTAGAGCAATAAATTTCCCTCTTAGCACTGCCTTTGCTGCATCCCATAAATTTTGATATGTTGTGTTTTCATTTTCATTTGCCTCAAGATATTTACTGATTTCTCTTGTAATTTTTTCCTTGACCCACTGGTTGTTTAAGAGTGTGTCATTGAGCCTCCACATATTTGTCAGTTTTCTGGCACTCTGCCTATTATTGATTTCCAACTTCATTCCTTTATGATCTGATAAAGTGTTTTGTATGATTTCAGTCTTTTAAAATTCATTGAGACTTGCTTTGTGACCCAGCATATGGTCTATCTTTGAGAATGATCCATGATCATGTGAAAAAAAGGTGTATCCTGCTGTTGTGGTGTGTAATGTTCTATAAATGTCTGTTAAGTCTAGCTCATTTATTGTAATATTGAAATTCTCTGTTTCTTTACTGATCTTCTGTCTAGATGTTCTGTCCATTGAGGGGAGTGGGGAATTGAAGTCTCCAACTGTTAGGGGGGATGTGTCTGTTTCTCTTTACAGGGTTTTCCTCATGTATTTTGGAGCATTCTGGCTCAGCACTTAAATATTTATGATTGTTAAGTCTTCTTGTTGAATTGCTACTTTTATTAATACATAGTGTCCTTCTTTGTCTCTTTTAACTGTTTTACATTTGAGGTCTAAAATTTGTTGGTTATTAGTATAGCTACTCCTGCTCTTTTCTGGTTGTTATTTGCATGAAATATCTTCTCCCAACCTTTCACTTTCAACCTATGTTTATCCTTGGGTCTAAGATGTGTTTCCTGTAGAAAACATATATATACGCATATAGATGGGTCCTGTTTTTTAATCTACTCTGCAATCTACGTCTTTTGATTGGGGAGTTTAATCCATTAACATTTAGTGTTATTACTATATGGGTAGTACTTTCTTCTACCATTTTGCCTTTTGGATTTTATCTGTCATATCTAATTTTTCTTCTTTTAACCTTTACTGATAGTCTTCATTTCTACACTCTTCTCCACACCTCTCTCTCCTATCTTTTTGTATCTGCCTCTAGTGCTCCCTTTAGTATTTCTTGCAGAACCAGTCTCTTGGTCACAAATTCTCTCAGTGATTTTTTGTCTGAAAATGTTTTAATTTCTCCCTCATTTTTGAAGGTCACTTTTGCTGGATATAGAATTCTTGGTTGTCAGTTTTTCTCTTTTAGTAATTTAAATATATCATCCCACTGTCTTCTTGCCTCCATGGTTTTTGCTGAGAAATCTATGCATAGTCTTATGGGCTTCCCTTGTAGGTGATAGATTGCTTTTCTCTTGCTGCTTTCCAGATTCTTTCTCTTTGACCTCTGACATTCTGATTAGTAAGTGTCTTGGAGTATATCTATTTGTTTTTTTGATAGAACCAGCTTCTAGTTTTGTTGATTTTCTCAATTGTTTTCATCTTCTCAATTTTCTGTTCTGTTTGGGGTACACTGCGCTTCTTGGATCTGTAATTTTAAGTCTTTCATAAGAGTTGGGAAATTTTCAGTGATAATTTCCTCCATTAGTTTTTCTTCTCCTATTCCCTCCTCTTCTCCTTCTGGGACACCAACAGCACATATATTTGTGCACTTCATGTTGCCATTCGATTCCCTGAGTCCCTGCTCATATTTTTCCATTTTTTCCCTAAAATTTCTTTTGCTTGTCGGATTTCAGATGTTCCATCTTCCAGTTCAGTAATCCTATCTTCTGCCTCTTGAAATCTAACATTGTAGGTTTCCACTTTTTTTCATCTCTTCTATTGTGCCTTTCATTCCCATAATTTCTGTGATTTCTTTTTTCAGACTTTTGATTTTTTTCTTTTTGTTCATTCCTTGCCTTCTTTATATCCTCCCTCAGTTCATTGATTTGATTTTTGATGAGGTTTTCCATGTCTGTTCGAACATTCTGAATTAATTGTTTCAATTCCTGTATCTCATTTGAATTGTTGGTTTGTTCCTTTGACTGGGCCATATCTTCAATTTTCCTAGTGTGATTTGTTATTTTTTGCTGGTGTCTAGGCATTTAATTACCTGAATTAGTTTATTCTGGAGATTGTTTTCACTTCTTTTATGTAAGATTTTCTTGCTGGATGAATTTGTTGTCTATCTGTTCTTTGACATTTAGTTCAGCTTATTCCAGACCACTAGCTTAGGTTTTGTTTAACAGAGCAGAATTTTTCAGTTCTTGTTTCTTGCCCTGCCTGTATGGTGCCTTCCCTGCCCCCCCCCCCCCTTAGGAGGGTCTACTTAGGTATTATAGACCCCAGCCAGATTTTCCCAGACCAATCTGCCCTACTGTCAGGAGGAAAGAGTCACCTGTGTCAGTTTTCTCTGAGGGTGAGACCCAGAAGGTTGAAAGACTTTCCTGTGAAGTCACTGGACCCTGTGATTTTCCTATCCTGCCCAGTATGTGGTGCTTGTCTGCCTGCTAGTCCCACCAGCATAAGATGGTACGGTACCTTTAACTTTGTCAGACTCTCCCTGCTGGGGGCATGGTCAAGACAGAGGAGAGATTGTTGGCTGGCTTTATCGCTTCAAATTTCCAAGTCCTGGGGTCTGAATTCCTTGAGGGACAGAATCCACCTGAGCTGGGTCCCACCCCTCCCCTGGGGAAGGCACAGGCTCCAGACAAGCTCTCAAACAAGCTTATTTCTGCCTATGCCTGGGGGCAGTTGCAGCCTGAGAAGCCCTGCCGCTGTATCCAGAGGCAGTCAGACCTTTGTAGAAACACAGCTACAAAAAAGAAAGAAAAATCCTTCTCCGAGCAGGACCCCCATTCTTCAGGATTGCCAGTCAAGAGCATAAGTTGGTGTGTTGCTTTGTGTACCTTTAGATCCAGTGTGTCCCCTCTTTCCTTCGTGTCCTAGGCTTTTCAAGTATTATGTGCTATCCAATCCAAAAAACCTCTGTTTCTTTTTTTTTCTTTTTCCATCAGCCCTGCCCCCTAGGTGCTGGGGCAAAAATCACCAACCTCTGCTTTGACCAGGTTCACCTGAGCTGGGGGCCTATTTTTAGTAGTCAGAATTTGTGAATTAATTCCTCAAGTGAAGCTTAGTTGTACTCAGCCCCTCCTGCTGGTAAAGTCTCTTTCCTTTCCCCTCTGGGAAGCAGCTTGTGGGGGAGGGGCGCCGGCCAAGGCAGCTTGGGGAACTCATGGTTCTGGGGGGGCTGGCAGCCATCCAGCTGATCCAGACTGGGGTACTCTGAGTCTCTGGTCACTGACGTGGGCCCAGCAGTTATTCTGTACTGTTCCTGGCTATTTAGCAGCTGTTCTGGAGGGCGAACTAAATCCCACACCTTGTTAAGCCGCCATCTTGGCCACCAGAAGGCTTTTAAGCATTTCCTTTGATTTTGAAGAGTGCTTTGCATTGGCAAGCAATGTTTGGGTAGTCTGTATCATTTTTAAAATTCAATTTTTATTTATTTATTTATTTTTTGCCAGCTCTGATTCACTTTGTTCTGCTTACTCTTGGACAGGTCTTAGTGACAGGTCCTGTCATTAGAACAGCCAAAGATTTGGACATACTTTGATACACAGCATGTTAATACTTAAGGAAATGATTCATTTTCTGAGTACAGTAATACAAATTTGAATAATAAGCTTCAGTGCTTTTACTTTATAAATTGAGACCTATTTCCTTCTGGTTTTCCCTTCCCATATGGCTCACAGGTAGGTCGTTTGATCCCATTGAGAACCTCCTGGACTCTTCCCTCCTCCCTCTGTGCTCACACGTGGGCTTTACTTGCTCTATCTAACATGTCTTATTACTTCTCTACGCCTAAAACATCTGATGAGATTCATCCATTCTGTTCTTATCTTCAATAGCAGAATTGAATAGTCTCAAACAATATAGCAAATGCGCATTGTGCCTCTCCAGTTATAAAGTCACATGATCCTAGTGTTCTGAAACTTAAGGGAAAAAATTACTTTTCATAGTCAGAATTTGAAGTCAGTACACATACATGTAGATATTTTCCAATGTAGGTTTTTTCATAAAAACTTTAGTATAATAGAGCTCTAAAAATGAATTTAAATTCTTAAAGAAAGGATTGTATTCTTAAGTAATTTATTCATGTTTGTGTATGGTTTTGCTTAAAAGCTCATACTGTAAAGTTTGTGGACGGAGATGATAAGGTTAGTTAATACTTCTTAATGGCTTAAGTGCTTTGAACTTTAACCTGCCAGCCTTATAGTGTTGTAACATTATCGATGTAGTTGCAATTCAAAGTTAGGGCATATTGAAATGTTATTTTATGGGATAAAGTGGCAGGCTAAGATAAATAGATTTTGGGTGGTTAAAAGCTCTATTTCATTCTGACCATGAGTCACATCCTCATTAAGCTCTTGGTTTTTGCATAGTCCTGGGGTGTGTTTGTTTAAAGGTTAAGAGTAATTGATGGGGATGTGTGTATTTTCTGTGTATTGTGGGAAATAGTGCATTCCATTTCATGATCAAAAAGTGGTCAGAATAGAACCCTAGGACTCCCTGTCTTGTCTGCCACCTTCAGAGATTATCTCACGGAGATAATTTGGGAAGATACCTTTTAACAGACACATCCACATAGAGCTAGAGAAATAGTATGAGGAATAGGGTGTTTGTTTTTTTTTTGGTGTGTGTTTGTTGTATGGTGGTGGTAGTGTCACGTTTTGTTTTTTTTTCCATGTGGTTATTCTGTTATTGCAGCACCATCTGTTTTTTTTTTTTTTTTTTTGAGAGTGCATAGGCTGGGAATCGAACCCAGTTCTCTCACATGGCAGGTGAGAATTCTACCACTGAACTACCCTTGCACCCCCCAAGGAATAGGTCTTGTGCACTAGAAGTGTCTTTTCAATGTGAGGAAAACTTAGTGAAGTTGATCAAATGGAGAATCATTAAAAAAAAAGATTAACAAGCTATCTAAATATTTTATTATACCTTTATAATGTAAATGTGCATCTTATACCTTTAAAATGTAAATGTGCATTTATTTGCCGGTTTTTTATTATAGGGTCAAGGTGTTTTTTTGGAATAAAGAAATTCAAAAAATCCTCACTGTCCTTAAACCACACCTATAATGCATCCTGGGTGATTTACAGTTTGGCTTCTTGAAAGTAGAGCAAGAATTTAAAGACACTGTCCTGAAACCCTGACACCTGAGGTCATGAGGTCAGAATCCTTGTGTAACAGTTGCCTAGTTCCATTCCTAACCGTTTTGTTTATTGCTTTCAGTCTCTCAGAAGCATTCAGTTTACTTTTATACATGTAATTCTGTATTCATCTCCATGTTTTGTGGGATTATTTAGTTGATAGCAGTTTTAGGAACAAATATGACAGCCTCCAGGCAAGGAGACGATTCAGCTGGTGGGAGCAGAGTTGCACGGGGGGTATTCAAGTGTGTATCTTGTTGGCCTGGAGTGTTAGGGTCCTGGGTACATCAGTCAGTTTTTCAGAGGAAGGGACCATGCAGGTAATGAGGTAAGAGAGCTTCAGCTGTTTTGTACTGTTAGTTCTTTTGTATGTCTCAACTGAATTTCAAGCTTAGATTCCTCCTTTGTGGTGGTCTGGAGCTATTTGTGCTGGCAGGTCCAGCACCAGAGGGCGAGGTGCATCGTGGCACAGGCTCCACAGAAGTCCCAAGCAGTAAGGAACAGATCGTGTGACTTCCATGTTGCTTTGGATATAACATCCAGCATTGATTGAGTGCTGAGTGCTCCTCGTGGATCCTCACTGCAGTGGTAGAGTAGATGCTGGCCATGCCCTGCCCACACTCCCTGGCCACTCACCATCTTACTGCAAGCACCAGTTGGATGACCAGCTGTCTTATTTGTCTTGGACTGAGAGTTTTCCTGGGAAGCGGGCTTTTCAGTACAAACCGGGACAGGTTGGTCACCCTAGAACCTGTGACTTCTGTCCATGGGTGCTGTGGCCAAAAGACTATTTCATAAAGAAGTTGCCCTCTACCAGGGTCAGGCAGGAATTGGTGGACAAATACCAGCTTCCCAGCCCCTTGCAGGGAGGGGGCAGTTCTGAGCCATCTCTCCATAGTCTCTGAGAGCTCTCGGTGGAATTAGCCTTGTGGTCCTGACAGGGAGTCTACTTGCAAACACTTGTAATTAGCTTTCCTCTTTCCTCCCTTCCCCAGTGTGCTTTCCCATTTCCCTGCAGGTGCTTCTTGGGATCACCTTCTACATAAACTACTTTTACCTAAATATTTTGTCACAGGGTCTACTTCTGGGGGAATCCAATCTAAAATTTATGGGTATGTGTCCCCATTTTACATAAGAGGAAATTTAAGGGTGGGGAGGTTAAGTAATTTTGCTCCATGTTGTGCAGGTGGTGCATGATGGAGCTGAAAAAAGAACTCTTAGTTACTATATAATATACAGCTTTTGTTCTCACCCATTTGAAATTATTTCCAGAAAACATAAAATATCACTTATTCATATGGGATTAACAATAAATAACCATCAGTCCAGTGGCATTATGGATAGGGTGTTGTTCTGCTGAATTTATTGCTAGTGGATTGCGTGTGGTGCAGAAACTTGATTTTAGTTGGCTTAGAGAAGTTTGGGATTGTTTTTGTTAAGGATAAATCTGTCTTTATATATAGAGTTTCCAAAACCAGTGTAATTGCTGACTAAGGACTAAGTGTTGATCCCTTATACTAGGGATACTCAGTCTGGCCTTGGCTAGAAGCAGGAATTGTGACATCTCCAAATAGATTGGATGTAAACTAGCTGCTTGTGCCAAGGAGTTGTGTCTGTTGGTCCTTGGCTCCCATCCTAGAGCTCCCCATCTATGAAATGACTCATTATATGAAAGTCTATTACAAACAAATCTCTCCCCATTTTTAGTGCATCCCTTAAAATGTCTCCTTAATTAAAGATTGCGGTGCTCTCAATTCTGTTTACTGCCAAGAAAGTTAATGTGTGTTGGAGAAAGCTGTGATAGTTACAGTACTTCAATTTCTTGTGAAGATGGATGCTTTGGGAAGTGAGTGCATCTCTCTCTTATTTGAAAGCAAGAAGCTTGAGAATTTTAAGAGTTTTTAAAAACGATTTATTTCATTGCAAACTCAGAGCCTAACAGAATGTGTTCCAAGTGTTTCTAGTGAATGTGGCTTCTCTTATCTTAGCATTTAAATTTTTCCCATTATTCTGTATCCCTTCGTGTAGTTTTATGGGTTAAATTATTTATTAAAAAAGACAGCTGCCTGGCAAATGATCTACAGAAATCAAATGAGATTATGTAGATGTATAGAATATAATTATATGGCCAAGTTTAGGAATCAATGGGAAAAGTATATTTTACCTTACGCAAGATTTAAATGTGTTCTGTTTTGAAGGGACTGATCTTTGACCACATGTGCTCTCTAGTCTTGCTCATTCTCCTTTCCACCAGTTCCCTTCTCCCTCCCCTCAGAGACCTAAATAGACACTGCACAGTTTTGGGAAGACCCTTCAGCAGTCACACCTGGTTCACCAGCATTCTGCTCCATGCGTTCAGCATCACATATTCTGAAGGTGCTGCAGCCGTTTGTGCTCTTTCCCATTGTTGTAGGTGCCCTTGAGTCACGAGAAGATAAGACCTGCCAGGAAAGAAAGATTCAGTACTGTGTGGTATTCTCTGTGGGTGTGACTCGGGGACCTCTCCCCTTGGTCAAGCCTGAAAAGCAGATTCATTTTGCCGATCATTTAGCGTAACTGGTGGGGAGAGTCAGAAGATACTGTGAGCAGCTTTGCTCTACCAGGTGCTTTGAATGTTCTGCACACACAGACATTTTAGAAAGGCTGATGTCTCCTCTGGAATTTAGGTGTGTGCGCTTTCACCTTGCAGACATGCAGTTTTTCCTAACCTACAGTGCTGCCCTATGCATTGTGGAGGGAGTGAATTACTCTAAATTTTTCTATGTCTGTTTCCAGAAGCCTGAACCACCAGGTTTCATACCATGTATAAAGTAGTGCTTAAGAATCTTTTTCAAGAACTGGTGTTTATTATCTCTCTTTTTCAAGATTGTGATCAAACTTTGTATTCTGTGTGTATCTTTTATCATCTTATAAATGTGATTTTATAATCTCTTCAACTTCTGTTTCCTAGAATAAAAATGTTCACCGAAAAGTTTATTAGAGGAAAATTAATCCGTCTTATTGATTTTATTAATTGGTCTTTTCTGCATGTAAATTCCTTTCTTTAGTTATGGTGATCAGAAATACATGCAGTATTTCATTTATGGTTACATTTTATTTTGGGTTAAAATCAGGATAATATTGTTTGCTTTTTCTTTCATTGTACTTTTTTCCCCCTTATTTTCGTGGGGGGATAGTGGTGGAGAGGGTCGGGACAGTTAGATTTTGATATAATATATTCAGAGAATAGTCTGCAATGACCTTGATTTTCTTCCTAACTGTAAGTCTTTCAAAGAATTAAAAAAAAATTCTCTGAATTTTCTTATTTGCCTGTTCTCTCTTTCCTTTCCCCCATTCTCTTGTACCTGTCTGGGCAAAGATTGTACATGGTATTAGATCAACTGATTGCCTAATCTAGGAAGTGTTTCTGCAGTCACCTTCCTTTCATTTCAAGAGGAAGGTCTGACAGATAAGGGAGACTTTTTTTTCTCATGGGAATATTGTTTCATAAATTGTAGCCACTTGATTGTCCCCAAAGAACACCCTTGATCCAGCCAAAGTGATTTTAATTGTCTTACATAAAGTCTAATTGGAGAGGGGTAGGAGGGTACACATGCATTTGTCCATATTTTGCGATACATTAAATTTTTGGAAGTTTTTTGAATAAAGATTGCTCCACAATTGCTTGAGGTTACATCAAGCAACATCAAGTTTTTGTTTCCTGTTTGGTGGAGGGGAACCTTTTGGTTCTCACTTTGCACGCATTGCTTCTGCATAGCAGTGTCAGAGGTGTTTTTGAGAGTTCATACAGAAGCACTAATTTGGGAAGTTGACTCCCAGCCCTTGCTATTATAAGAGCACCCTATTTTTCAAAATCATTCTGTTGGCTTACAGTCATGCTCGTAAAAGGTGCTAATTTGGAAACCCCACAGCTGTAGAGCTCTGTTTATAGCCACTGAGTAGGTACAGTTAAACTGACTACATTTTATGTGCTAAGAGCCTGTATGGAGTCAGGGCCAGGGAATGGAGTGATTCTGGCTGTCTCTGAGACAAAACAGTGGGGAGAACCTTTGCAGGGCTTCCTAGAAGGCAGGGATCCTAGCTTGGATGGGCAATTGAAGAATTTAGGCCAGATATACTGTTTTATAATTTCATTTTGACTTTGTCAATCTTAAACTATCCTTTGGAAATCAGTCTTTTCTTTACCCAATTTAGTTAGATATGAGTAACTACCACTGCAAAGTAGTCCTAATTTCTTCATAAATAGATGCTTTTAAAATGATTAGATAAGCCCAGTCCTCAATCTTGAGGCTTGCCCTTATGAAAGTAATTTTGTAGTGGTGAAGCCAAGCTTACTTATAGTTATGCACAAGAGTCACCCTCTGAGAACCTCTTTTGTTGCTCACATGTGGCCTTTCTCTTTAAGCTGAACTCTGCAAAAAAACTCATTACCCTCCCCCCTGTGTGGGACATGATATCCAGGGGTGAAAGTCTCTTGGCCACATAGGACATGACTCACAGGGATGATCCTGGCCCTGGCCTCATAGATCAACAATGCCTTCTTGACCGAAAGTGGGACAAGAAATGAAGCAAAATAAAGTTTCAATGGCTAAGATATTTCTAATAGAGTCGAGGGGTCATTCTGAAGGTTATTGTTACGCAAGCTACAGCCAGATGTTGCAAATTGCCACACTAGTTCAAGCCCCAAACACCAGTATTCCTGAAAACCCTAAAGAATACTATGGGCTCTTAGACTCTATAAAAGCTTTACCTATTAAGTGTATTTTTTTCAGAAACTTAAAGCCTCTTAATTATTCCTATGCCAAATAAGCCCTGGAACCCAGAGGTACCACAATCTTTCTAAGAACATCAACCAATTTCATTCTTCTGTCCCATAATGTCCATATCCATTAATGTTGACACCCCTTTCCATCATGAAGAATTTAGAATGGTCATTGCCCAGATATCCCTGGAGATGGAGAGAATGATCAGATGAGAGAGAAGAGTTGTAACTGAGAAGTTAGGTTTTAACAAATGATTATGACTACTGACTCATTATGTAGATATTTGTTTTTACTTTTTAGTGTATTAGACTAGCCAGATGGAAATACCCCCTTGTTGAACTGTAATCAAGTAGCCTTGATCTTTGATAATGATTGAATAACTTTATAGCCTTCATCTTTTGATTGTGTGATTGTAAAAACCTTATGACTGATACCCCTTTATCCTCTGTATGGGTTGAAGAGTAATAAAGACCAGCATGAAAAAAAATAGGCTAGGAATATGGGGAAAACACCCAAGTAAACTAGACAGTAGTTAGTAGTACTATAATAATCTTTCATCAATTGTGACAAATATAATTATGGTTGAAAAATAGAATTATAAAAAAAAGTGCTATCATTAATTGTAACAAATTTTCCTCAGCAGTGCAGGTGGTGATGGGGAGGTGTGTGGGAATCCTGTATTTTATGCATGATTATTCTGTAAACCCAAAACTTCTCTAATAAAAATTAAAATTTTAGACATATAAGTGGTATTTACTTTTATGAATATATATACACAAATAATTTTTTGTCATTTAAAAATTAATATATCCATATCCCAAGAAAATTTGGGTAATAAAGTATAATTAATTCCTAATCATACTCTTCCCTGGCATACATATTTTGGCCATTGATGATTGTTCTTTGTATGTATACAAAGAATTACTGTAATTCTGCACAAATAATTTTATGACCTACTTAAAAAATCATTCCTTTTTTAAGCGCATTGTTACTTTTCCTTGTTGCTTCAAAGTTATCCTAATTATCTTTTCAAATGACCTTAAAATGTTTGAGTGATTTTTTATATCTACATTTTCTTAATTTTCATATTGTTTTTTCCATGTTTTTGCTTAGATGAATATGTTTGTGCCAATAGTTTTTGCCTTTTTTCGTGTTTTGGATTTTATTTTTAGGGCCCAGCTTCCCAAAAGTGGAATTCCTGGTTCAAGTACATGGAAATTATAGTTATTCCTCATATATATAAACCAAATTATTTTCCAAAATGATGGCATGACTTTACACTTCCATCAGTGTTCATACACTGTGCTTCCTTACTGGTGCTCATGCTGTTACTGGATTTTGGGGTTATGATAGGTAAGCAGTGGTGACAAATTTTTCTGTATGATTTTTCTTTGATTATTAATGTAATTGAGTATTTTTTCCATGTTTGTTGACTGGCTGCAGGCTATAGGAAACTTAGGCCAAAGGGATATAAGCAAGAAGCTACTTTATTGCCTCAGGTAACTAATAGTTCTTACTTTAGATATGGTTGAACTCAGAGGTTCCTAGGTCCATGGGATACCAGCTCCATTTCTCTGTGTTCTCTCATTTCTTGTCTCCTTTGTCATCTGCCTCTTTCACAGGTTAGCTCCTCTCATGTTAGCTGCCCTGGCTGCAGCAGTCCTGTACTATCTATGAGAAGAGAGGGCATCTCTTCCAGTGGCTCCACTGAAGCCAGAGAGCTTGTTTCCCAGAAATCTTCAGCATTTTCCTCCTTGCACATTATTGGCCCAGTTGGGTTATGTGCCCATCCCTGAACCAGTTATTGTTGCCAGGGGATGGGCTGCACTGGTTGTCAAAACAATCAGGGCTGTGCACGTGGCTGGTGAAAGAGGGAGGTGGATGTTTTGGGAGGCAGCAAGGAATGCCCATTGCAGTTTGACTTTGTCAGCTTGGATTTGTTGGAGAAGCCATATTGCCAACATGGCTGCCGTGGCTGATGCAAGGCAACACAAAATGGCTGATCTGAAATCTGCCCTCCGCCCTAGCAACAGTGGTGACCAATCCCAGCAATCTGCCCTCCGCCCTAGCAACAGCGGTGACCAATCCCAGCCCGACACGTGACCCTGCATGCTCCCAGCCTATATAAGCCTGTGCACTTCCTCAATAAAGCACTCCCCTTCTGCTCAGCTCTGAGGGTGTCTCCTGAGTCGTGTGCTGTGTGCTGTGTGTGTGTGACTGCCTCAGTACGGCCACTTACCCCCAGCCATCAGCTACCCCACGTGGATTTTGCTGTTATTTGTTTACTTTTTGTTACTCACACTTTTTGTGTTTTAAAATACCTTTCTTTGAATAAAATCTTTAAATTCCCAATTTAAATACCTGATGGATATGAATATTGTATCTGACCCATTAAAGATCAAGCATTTATGTTCAGACCTTACTGAAATCGACCTGAATAGATTTAGCAAAATCAGAAAGTTATTGTAGAGAATTTTTACACTGTAAATGTTGTCGTAAGTGCCTCAGGTATGAGCACCCAAACTTGGTTTGGAAAGGCTTGGCTATGGTGAGACTGGTGAATAAATCTAAGCCCAAGATAAGACATTTCGGTTCCTTGGATTTAAGAAGTAAAATTAGTTTAAACCTTCCAGAGTAAACAGTGCAAAAACCTGCTGAGACGATAGAACTGTTCAAGGAAATGAATACGTGTAGGCCCACTGTTCTATTATAGCAGATTCATTTTAATTGAGATAGAATTTGACTCCTTAACCAGAGCTACAGTTCTTGGAATAAGAATCAAACCATGGCTTAGAACGTGACCACTGTGTTTACATCGTAAATGTATGCACATATTTTATGAAAGGAAATCCAGGCAACTGTATTTGTTGTAACTTTTATCCTAGGCCAAAGACTATTACCTTAAAATTATTCTTCAAGCATTGTTTGAGATGAAAACCACATTTAAAGGTGGTTTTCTGCCTACGATGAAAGACAAATTCATGTTAACAAACCAGGACTTAAAGTAGAATAAATTATAATCAGATGTTAGATTTAGATCAGCTTTAACAAAAACAAATGATTCTTTTCAGAGATGAAAATTGATGACTTAGTCCTCAAAGAGTCCATCTTTTTCAAACTAAATGTCTTGGGTGGATGGGTGGGGGAATCTGTTTAATTTCATAAAGTAGGCTTGTGATTTATTAACAGCAAACTGCTGAGTTTAAGAAATAAGAGCTCCCCTAAATGTTTTCCTAGGCCTTCTGAATGAGAATGCCTTGATCTGTAATAACTTGATTATGCAAAGCCACATTTTCCAGAAGGTCACATCGTACAGCTAGCTATGAAAGTAAGACCTGTTGGGTTTGTAGGTCGGATCTTCTTGGAACAAGTACCTTTCCTTTCTTTCCTTTCTTTTGCGTATCCTCCCTCAATTCATAGACTTGGTCCACTTGATTGGAGGGAAAAAAAATCTTCAAGGCCCACTGGGTCCCTACTGACGATATTAGCTCTTCAAACCTGTTCGAATGAAATGCAGTGTGAGACAGTCTCGGCTCAACAGGCACTGCAATGGGCAAGTTTAGAGAGGGACAGCAAGTTTTTCTTTGCCATGTTTTCCCACCATCCGTTAGTTAGGTTTGAGAAGCAGCTCCTCTGGGTTGTAATAAATTATGTTAAACACCCAAAGCACTGGCATGGCCTTAATATCTAGAATGATTTATGTTGTCACATTTAAACTCCTTACCTGCCTTAGACTAATCATATTTCCCTGTAGTCCTGGGGTTAACGTGGAATGTGGAGTAGACGGCAATGGGCAAATGGTTAGGATTTTAGAAAGTCAGCTTGAATGATGGGAAATAAAAAGCATTGTCACCATGTGATTCTAGTGATGTCACAGTGCTAGAGACATTATTGCATATAAGAACTACACAGCATGTGTATAAAAATGCAGATTCCTGGGCTCCCACAAAGATTCAGATTCATTGGGACCTATGGGTGGGACCCAGAATCTGATTTTTTCATGTGTATCATGCTTTTCCAGTATATTCCACTAGATTAGTATTTTAGATACCCCTAGTTCAGTTGATAGATTTGTTTAAGTAGCCCTGTCTCATTTGAGCTAGTGTGAACATCCAATGAAGGAAGATTAATTTTGCAGTAAAATTTATGGGCAATTTAAGAACCTATGAAAAGATCATGCAGATTAATAGTCCCATTTAATAGTTTATAGATTTGTTTTGTGAGGAAAATATATCGACTGTACATTGACAGAGGTAAAATCCTCCTTTAGGTGAAAATTAGTTTTCCATCATAATTCTTATTATATGGATGTGAGGCTAATATTCTGTTGGTACAATTTTTAAAATCGTAAAGGAAGTCAAGAGAAAAGTGGGTAACAAATACTTATTTAGTACTGGAGCTAATATATAAGTAATTGTAAGTGCCACCAATATTAGGTAGTCCCATGGAATTTTTCTTAATGATCCTCAAATCAGTTCAGATTGTGTGTACCTGGTATGTGTAAGGGCCCATCTTTGTTTTTGAATGCTGCCGCAGTTGTCTGCCCCAGCACCTTTCTATTCATTTGCCTTTCTCAGCGTCTCCTTTCTTACTGGATTCTGCATTGCTAAGGAGATGTAAAGGCAAAAGGACCCACAGTTAGTTGCCCTTGGGAAGTTCACTTAATGCCACCTGTTTTCCCAACGCTTTCCTGGTGTATTGCTGCCCAGTCTCATGGGAATGGGAAAGACCCAAGATTAGTTACTGTTGTCTTTCAGCTGCCATGAAAAACTGACATTTTCTTTTTTTGCTGTTTCATGGTCTGGTATTTTAGACCATTCAACTTAAATTAGGTTTTTTAAAAATAAAATATAAATACTCTTATGTCAAGAACAAAGAAAATAAGCAAAAGCATAATTTCCATCTTTAGAAATCATGGATGAACGTTAGCTCTGCCTTATACTTAGAAAATGTAGTTCTTATTGTCTTAGGCCAGATTATCACACTCTTTGTATTCTCTCTATGGTCTGAGTACTGAGCTAGTGTATTAAAAATTATTATCAAATAATACATGCACCTAGTTTAAAAATGAAAGAGTATAAAAAAGCTTATAAGGAAAAGAAAGTGCTCTGCACCCTTTCCCTACAACGCCATGTTGTGTTTTTCAGGTCCAGCTACTTTTTACACCTGGAGCTGTTTCTTCTCATGTTGTTTCTCCAACTTTCAGAATAATCTGTTTTTATTGCTTTTTTTTTGATTCATTGCCTTCAGACATTTTCTCCTTTGCTTTTATGGTAGAAAGCGTTTATCTCACCACTTTCCCCCTCCTCTCTCTTCCCAATAGAGTTAAATCATAGTTTCAATGTTAACTCCCAGTATCAGTATTTATATTGTAATATCTATGCTGCTCTTGTTCCCTGACAATCCAAGGATTATGCAAGGATTTCATTTCTTTTTTTTTTTTGCAAGAATTTTGTTATTCCTAGAGTTAATAATTGCCTTTTTCTTGGATTTTATATTCTTTATACCTATCTTAAATTCTTTCCACACTCTCTATATCATCGCCATACCATTTTCCATACAGTTAATCAGTTACTTTCTTCCCCCCTTTTCCTGACCATCTTCCTCCTCTATTCTGTTGTCCAGCCTACCCTATGCCATTTGCCTTCTGGGTTGGGCTGCTGCACAGCTGTCGTCTTGGAATGTCTCTACATCCAGAGAATTTTCTTTGATTCTATCCTGGGAATTCTTTTTTTCTTCTCTTCTGTATTTAATTCTTAGTTTCCTACATTGAGGAAAATCTCTTATGTTCTTGGTCTATGACCTCATTTTTGCAACACTTAATCTCTAATAGTATAAAGGAAACACTAGGGAGGTAATTCTGTTTTTTGCAACTTTGTGTGCCTTAAAATGTCATGTTATCCTCCCACTTGATGGATTGAGGGTTTGGTGTGGTGAAGAATTTTGGGTTGAAAATAATTTTTCCTTAGAATTTGAAGTCTTTACTCCATTGTCATGCAGCTTTCCATGATATACATAAGAAGTCTGATACCACTTGAATTGCCTGTTGTCTCTCTAAGGGTTCAAGATATTTTTATTCCAGGTGTTGTGGAATTTCAGTTTTCAGTATGATGTGCTTTCATATGAGTCTTTTTTTTTTTTTCTTCAGTTACTTGGCTAGAAATTTAGCGGGTTTTATCAGTATGGAAACTTGTGTTTCTTAGTTTTGGAAATTTTCTTGTATATTTATTTGATGCTTTTTTTTTTTTCTAGTTCCAGTTTCTCTGTATTCCCTTTTTCTGGGAATTTGGTTGGTTGGTTTTGCACTTTTAGATTAATTTGTTTTTATCATTTTCCCTCCTTTATTTCTGTCTGCCCTCTTGTTCTCTTTTCTGAAAGAATTTATTTTTTTTATCTTCTCAATCTTGAATGCAATTGTTTTATTTTTATTATCAAAGTTATAATTTACAAGTTCTGTCTTTTGTTCTCTAAATATTTCCCTTTAAAAAAATAGAATCGATTTGTTTTGTTTTGAGGCCTTATTTTTCTTCTCTTTCTGATAATATTAGTGGTAGGTTTTATTTAAAGTATTACCCCTTTCCCTCCTCCCCCTGTCTTTCCTTTATTTCCTCCTCCTGCATCCTCCATCCCCTCCTCCACTTTCTTCTCCATCCTTCATCTTTTTTCCATCCTCCCTCATTTTCTCCCCATATTTTGTCTTTCTTCCTGTTCTCCCCTTCTTTTGTCCCCTCTTCTTTCCTCCTCTCTTTCCTCCCCATCTGTGTTGGTTAAGCTGTCAGCTTGGTCAGATAATGGTGCCCCAGTCGTTTACTCAAGCCAGCACTGGCCTGATCTTTACCGTGAGGGCATTTTGTGTGGACTTAAATAATCAGTAGTGTGATTGCATGTATTGCAGATTGCATCTACAATCAACTGAGGAGATTGTCTTCAACATTAAGTGATGTCTCATCCAATCGGTTGAAGGCTTTAAAAGGAGAAGCGATGATTTCAGTAATCAGAAGAGAGATTTCCATCTCCACTTCAGCCAGCCAGCTTCCCCTGGGGCAGTAATTGAAAACATTGATTGGAGTTTCCAACTTGTGACTTGCCCTGTGGAGGTTGGACTTGCCCATACCCACAGTTGCTGAGACAGCTCTTATGAAAACCTCATAATATATATGATATCTCTGTCGATAATGCTTCTCTGCAGAACCCTGACTAATAAGCTGTCCTCTTCCCTTCCCACCTCCTTGCCCCCCTCCTTAGATTGTTTCGGTCTTATTCATATTTTAGAGTGAGACACTAAAACCTTTTCTGCATTGGTGGGATATATTGACTGGTCACCAGCAAGGAAGTGACCTTGAAATGTCAATGCACGGATAAATTTCAAGGTGAATAACTGCTTTGTGGTCATCTTAGGACCGTGCAGACCCTATTAGATAAAGCATTACATCACCTATGGACCTGAGTTGGAATGACAGGAGTACTCAGGAGCAAATCTTAATTCTAAATAGAAATAGCTGTCCTCGTTCCCATGGCAGTATTCTGTCCTTCATTAAGTCTGGTTCACTGAGTACAGAAAGGTGAAAAGCATAAATATATTAGAAGATCATTTACTGAAGGAAGGATTTTCCTGAACCACTGTACAAGTGGTTCTTTGAGGAACCACTCTAACAGTCTAGAGGCTGTTGGCATTTTGGGTGGAACATTCTTCATTGATTTCAGCTGTCTTTTGAATGCCTTGGACCTGGCTATTAAATGCCGCCACTATGGCCTGTCGTTCCCCCATCCCCAAATGACAATCCCCCTGAAAAGCTTCTACATATTTCCACACACTGCTTTGGAGTGTGGTACTTCCTCTGATGAAGACTCCATATGAGCCATATTGAGGGCACTTGCTTCCCTGTCATGGAGAAATCCTTTTCCTTTCTGCTGGCCTGTTCCCACTGGCATCTGCTGGGTACAGGATGCTATTTTAAGTGCCCTGAGGCATATAGAAGGGGGAAACTAAAGTTTTGAAATCAGATAGACCTGTGTATTAATAGCATTCTTTCTGCCCAGAATGCCTTTTCTCCATTTTCCCATGCCTGAATCGTTTCCCAGGTTAAATAATCAGCTCAAAAGTCCTGACTACGTTTAGTTTTTTGAATTCTGATACTGTAGTATCTGTGACTCTTCTGTAATGTTAAGCCTTTCAGATTCTTGTCACTTTTCTAACTCATCTTTAAGTTCTTTGAGGCCAATGTTGGTGGCTTCATTTATTAAATGTTTATAGGGTGCTTATTTGCATATTTGAGAGGTGAGAATAGAGGCTCAAGGGAGACTAAATAAGTTGCTCAGAGTTATGCAGCTAGTAAATGGCAATCCTAGAATTGAAGCCAGATTTCCCTGACTCCTCAACTTTTATCTCTTCTTTATATGACTCAGGTGCTAAAAAAGTTTGATTTAAAAATAAATCAATAAATGGGTCTTTTATCATAAAAATGAATAGTAGTAACCCCAAAGAAAGTAACTAACTTATTTCCCCACTTAGGTGGGGAAAATAGCTAAAAAGACCCTTCTGTTATAGATTTCAGCATATAACCTGAACTTCAGACATGCCTGGGACACATTTGGTTCTGATTTAGAAGAAGTTGGCTTGCCCCATTGCCATGTTAGTACAAATGCAAAAGAAATATAAACTCCATTCCAATAAATAACCATACACATAAACTCTAAATAGTTTCGTGGTTTTGGGTTGGCCCAAACTTGGATATTAAAGAGATGATTATTAATGTTACATATTTTATTCAAACTGCTCTCTGATCCTTTAAACTTCCTACCACCTCCCCAAATATAAACCAACCTTTTTTTGTCCTCCCTTAGAATGTTCCCAGGAGGTTAAAACAGATACAGCTTTGATTTCAAGCTGCTGACTCCCACTATTTGGAAATATTCCTTGTTTTCAGCCTGTGGTTATGGCCTCTACTTGAATCTTTTCAATCTTCCTTGGATAACTGCAAAGTAATTATCTTCTGTAACAGAGTTATACAGTGGAAATATAATATGAGCCACAAATGTAATTTTAAATTTTTTAGTAGCCACATAAAAAAAGAATAGAACAAAACAGGTGAAATTAATTTTAATAATATATTTTATTTAAAAATATTATTTCAACATGTAACCAAAAAATTATGAATGAGGTTTTTATAGTCTTTTTATTCCATACTAAGGTTTCAAAATTCAGTTGATATTTTACACTTATAGTACATTTTCGTTCAGACTAGGCACATTTTAAGTGCTCAGTAGCCCCACATGGTCAGTGGCTAGTGGCTGCTGTATTGGACGGTGCAGCTCTGTTGGAAAGCTACGATAAGCTCAGTATGGTGTATTAGATATTTTATGAGTCCATTAAGCCACACAAAGGCCATGAAGATCCTTTAGCTTTTGATAATCCTAGAAATGTGTTTTTTTTATTTAAATAAGCTGATATTATGTAAATATCCAAAGTTGTCCAATAGTGTTATGACACCAGGCCAGACTAAAATTATACTTCTTGGATTGCTTATGTAAGGAGAAATAGGTCTGAGACCAAGACATTTGGCATGGCTAAAGTTTTTGTTAATCAGTTGGACTGAAATTTCATTGACATAAGTTAGGGTCATCAGTCCACTAGGAAGTCTTCGTTGTCTGACCAGTAAATGTGAAGTCTGAACAAATCGTTAGTCAGGGTTTGAAGAGTTCAAGTTACGAAGTCACTTCAAGCAGTGAATAATATAACTTAGATGTTCTCAGATTTTTCTGAATATTGGCTTTCTTACACTTGACAGCAACCTAGATGCTTTTGAAACTAAACATAGAGAACGCTGCTGGCCTTTGCTTGCTTTTTTTTTTTTTTTCTTCCCTACTAAGTTTTTGTGCTAAATGCTCACATCGACCTTTTGAAAAAGTGTCCTCTGCAAAGGACCTAGTTCTTGGGGTTGGTTAATGTAAGCCTTAAAGAGGGAGCAGTGGTTCCCATCTGTTAGAAAAGACCAGTATTCCTTCCCACCATCGTAAACATTGTCATTCTTTTTAGTCCTGTTAAAGTTTTGTTGGAAAGTGAAATAAAATCAGTAGCCTCAAAGGATATCTTGGATTATTGGTGTGGTTCATTTAATAGTTCCATGCCTTTGGCCCAAATTTATCGTGGAGGATCCAGCTCTTTCTTTCATACTCTTTGCTGGAGCCCTTCTAAAATGTAGTGAATTATAAGGTATTACCTGTTTTATATCATGTTTCATTTGATGTGACCCTTCAGTCAAAGTGGCTGTTTTTTGTTTTTTGTTTTTTTTTTGACAGTTCATAATTAGAAATTTATACTCGTAGTTTTTTCTGTTTTAGGTTCATTCATTTTAGGAAATGTCCTTTTTGACTCGTTATTGGATTTGAATGTTAATCAAAGGTTTTCCAAATACTTAATTGTTTAGTGTTTTTACCCTTGAAGTTTCTTACCATAGGCATAAACTGTTGACACTTCTGAGTGCTGTACAAAATCAATGTTTCTATGTAGAAAGTAAGGCTGTGATGTGCTATGCTGTCCTATGATGATTTTTTTGACTGTCCATTACCCGCCTCTGAGTGCATTGATAATTCCGTTCTCTTAGGTAGCTTATATCCCTATATGACCTTCGTACTTTTGCCAGATCACCTTACAAATTGTACATTAAAAATGATGTTGTGATAAATAAACCAGGGTGGTAAAACCTTGGAGCACTTTCAAATGGGAAGGAAGATTTGAAAATGATTTTTGCCTAAATAGAAAGCAGTACAAGCTATTTAAAGATATTCTGAGAAACACAAAGGAGGAAGTGATGAATGACCCACTAATTCCACCACTAAAGTAACAACAATTAACATGCAGATATTTATTCTTTGTGTTTTTTTCTAGTATTTAACTGTATATCCATGAGTATAGATACATGTGTGTATGGATTTGTGTATTTGCACATAGAATTTTATACAGAATTGAGATCATTCTGTACATTCTGTTTTCTAGTCTCCTTAAAAACTTAATCTTGCATTTTGGAATATATATTGCAGAAATAAAATGATATTCAAGGAAATATTTAAAGTGAAGAAGAAAGCCATCTTTAATCAAGCCACTGTTGAGATATCTTATTTTTATTTTTGTCTATTACTTCCTGATTTTTTGTCACAGGCCTTGTATGATTTTTCACAGTGGTCTCTGAGGAACCAGATGTAGAGTTTTAGGAAAGATCCTGAAATTCCTCATACTTACTGTGATAGACGACATTTAAATGACAATTTGGATTGTTCTTAAGTTGGCTAGAGTATTTGAATGTTGGCTTTAACTTTTAACTGAGAAGTGGAAGAAACTTTACAGAAACTTTAAAAATAGACTTAATGCCTACTATTTCTTCAGGCAGTTCTCAGAGCTTTGCATAGAAGCTTAAAGTGCTAGACATAATTTCATGAAGATAAAAAGTACTTTGGGAGTGTATAAAATCTTGCATCCTCTGTATCTTTTGCTGATTTCTCTTTCAGTGGCCAAATTGTCAGGGAAGTTTTCTGAAAGCAGTTAAAACACAGAATGAAATATATGACTTAGCTCCTTCAGTGGATGGATTAGAGTGATGCAGTACGTGAATAGTTTTAAATTTTGAGTAAAATATTTTTGCAGGAGAATCAGGCTACCTAAATGGTTACATATATCTTTCAGGTGACCTGAAGATGCAGCAACTTCTTCTTTGCAAATGTGTTGTAGGTGGTCGTGTTGAAAAAAGGAGAGGGACACCTTGAATCGCTAAAGATTTGAGGAGTTATTTCTCATTTATCTTCTTAATTTGAACTTGAATTTTTTTGTGGCTCAAGTTCCACAGAAAATAACCACTGTTCATCAAAGGAATTTTAAAAGATATTCCATTCTGTGTTTTAAATATGGAGTATGTGGTCTTGTGTTTTCAGAATTGATTTCATAAAACATCAGATGTTATAATAGAAAAGGATTTAGAATGAAAAGGATATTTAAACAGAAGTTTCCATGTACCATAGGAAGAATTTAAAATTGAGCTGTTCCGTAATTAACTAGACTTGCCCTGTAGTTTGGGGGATTGTAATAGTTTACACCTATTTCAACTTCTGCTGTTTTTATTGGCCATGGCTTTTGCCATCCCATATTTCTTGTGAAGCAAAAGTATGGAATAAAATATGGCCAACCATTGGGAAATTATAATAAACATAAAAATGAATTGTTCAACTTAAAATATGAAATGCTTTACCTGCACATTTCACCAGCCATGTTTCAGTATGTATTGAAGTAATTTATTTCTGGAGTTCTATGTCATAAAAATAAAGAGCGTTGCTTTCATTGGCAGAAATAACCTAGGGTTTCTACATACAAATGATTAAGTTTTCAAATATTTGGGCAGAAGTCCTATTGTAAAGAAAGTTAGGAAAACCTGCTAAATCATTATGCGTGTATTCATGTTACCATGAAATAAAAACGAAGAAAGAGCAGCAAATATAGAATGTTAAGTTTGGTTCAATAGGACTATTTTACCACAAAATATCATTACACTTCAAAGGTCAGGGAATACCATGACATAAAGTATGGGTTGGCTCTTAAACAGGCAACATTTCCCCCTCCAAACATAATGAAAATGAATCCATTTGATTGCAGATATTATCATGCTTCATATTTTTTCTTGTAATCCAACTCTCAATGGGTCTACTGAGAAGTGCCCTTAATTATGTAGGTCTAACAGTAGCTGTCCAGCTCTAATGTTGGGTTAAGAATACAAGGACTAGCTTCTTAATGCATTGTCTAGAATGAAAGTAGCTAAATTAAGTGTATAATAAGTTTAATTTGGATAGAGTTATGACGGTGAAAAGATCACTGGGAAAATTGTCAGTAAAACTGAATTTTAATTTTGATGTTATCTCACTAGTTGGGTGGCTTTGACCATATGGGTCAGTTGAATGAGGCCAATTTTGACTCCCCTGGCGTGGGACCTAAATATTTGTGGAATTGAAAGAATGAACTTCTCTTTGCTGTTTTCCTGTTCTGTAAAGTGAAAAATTTCGATATCTACGTTTGTATTGAGGAAGAATACCTTGCAAACTTCTATCCTTCACTTCTTGGCAGGACTTTTTATTTTGATACTGAATGCTCCACCTAACAGAATGTCAGAGTTATAGTAGTTGCTTGTCAAAACTGGCTCAGTGACAAATGGGACTTTTTAAAAATGGTATCTCATGTTAATTTACTTTCTCTTAATGATTAGTGATGTTGAGCATTTTAATATGTGCTTGTTTGCCAACCTTATATCTTCTTCAGTAAAGTGTCTTTTCAAATCTTTAGCCCATTTAAAAAAATTGAGTTGTTCTATTGATGTGTAAGAGTTTTACCAATATTTTAGACACAAGTCCACTATTTGATAAAGGTTTTCTCCCTGTCTGTTGCTTGTCCCTTCATTTTCTTTTCTTTTTCATTCGGCATCACTTACGTGTACACAGTTCGGTGGGCTTTGATAAATGTCTAATGTCATGTATCCACCATTACGATATCATATAGAATAGTTTCATGCAGTTAAAAAGCCCCGTACTCCCCTTATTCATCCCTTCCCTCCATCACAGATCTTCCCTCCATCACAGATCTTTTTTCTTTTTTTTCAAACACTCTCCCTTCCTTTTCCACTCATGTCCCCTTCTCTAGTAATCTCTAATCTACTTTCAGTCTCTACAAATTTGCTGTTTCTAGTGATCTTTTTAAAATATCATACAATTTTTACCTATATGTCTTGCTTGTTTTGCTGAGCATAATGTTTTCAGGATTCTTCTATGTTGCAGCATGTCTCATAACCTCATTTTGTCTTGTGGCCATATAATATTCCACTTTGTGTATATATCACATTTGTTTTATTAGAGAATTTGTAGGTTTAAGGCCAGTCATGCAGAAAATACAGCGTTCAAATATATACCCCCCCGCAGTTACTTCTTCTTATTTATGCTTTGCATTAATGTGGTAATTTTGTTATAATTGATGGAATTATATAAATAAAAACACTGTTAACTGTATTCATAGTTTACATTAGGATTCACCATACTGTACAATCCCATATTTAAAAAAACTTTAAATTGTATAATATATATACATATATAACATATATACATATATAACATAAATACAAAGCAAAGAAAGAAAAAAGCAATAGTTTTCAAAGCACTCTTCAACAAGTAGTTACAGGACAGCTCTAGTTTGTCATGGGCTAACGTACCATGATCTCAGATTCTTCCTTCTACTGGCTCCAGAATCCTATCTTATTTATTTATTTATTTAAAATTTTCTAGTAACATATATAGAACCTCAAATTTCCCCCTTTAACCACATTCAAATATATAATTCAGTAGTGTTAATTGTATTCACCATCCAGTACCAAAACTTTTCCATCACTGCAAACAAACTCTGTACCATAAAATGTTAACTTCCCCTTCCTGTCCCTAAACTAGCCCCGGGTTATCTGTATTCCAGTTTCTGAGACTATAAGTTTGCTTTTAATTATTTCATATCAGTAAGATCATCGCATCCTCTTATGTTTGACTTATTTCAATCAACATGGTGTCCTCAGAGTTCATCCATGTTGTTGGATGTACCAAAACTTTATTCCTTTTCATGGCTGAATAATATATATTTATTATATAATAATAGATACATAAACACCATGTTTTGTTTATTGACTTAGCTGTCGACAGACAAGTCAGTTCCATCTTTTGGCATTCATGAATAATCCTTTGTGAACATCAGTGGGCAAGTATCTGTTTGATCATGTGGTAATCTATACCTAACTTTCTGAGGAAACGCCAAACTATTTTCCACAGCAGCTGCACATTTTACGCTTCCAACAACAGAGAAAGTGTTTCTGTTTCTCTACATCATTCTAACACTTTTTGTTTTCTGTTTTTTTTGTTTGTTTGTTTGTTTTTTAGTAGTAACCATTCTAGTGGATGTACAATGGTGTCTCATTGTGGTTTGATTTGCATTTCTCTAATGGCTCATGATGATGAGTATCTTTTCATGTGATTATTGGCTGTTTTATGTTTTCTTTAAATAAATGTCTGTTGAAATTTTTCGCCTATTTTTAGAGTTGTTTGTCTTATTTTTGTGGAGTTGTAGGGTTTCTTTATATTTTCTGCATATTAAACTACTGTTGGATACGTGATTTCCAAATATTTTCTTCCGTTGTATAGGTTGTCCTATTACTTTCATGATGAATTTTATTTAGAATCTATTTCAAGTGGGGAAAAAACTGTCAAGAAAGACCAGGTGGAAAACGGGTTCCCAGTAAAAGGAATTTTAGAGTCTAAAAGGCAAAAAAGAGAATAACCACTGTCATTTGAACGTTGGCCAGTTACTTACATTTTTTTTGAGTGTGATATTAATCACTGAATCTCGGTTTTCCTCTGAATTCCACACAGAGCATGCACTACCCAACAATTTTATCATAAATCACCTCCTTTATACATACTAAGGAAAGCTACCACCAGAAACAAATCAATACAAACACTTCAGCGACTGAACTTTCTCAGTAGTGGGTGATCCACATTTTGCAGAACTCTGCAAAGGGACTGAATAGGCTGTGGACTAAAGCAAATGAGGGAGAATTAAGGAATTAAATATTTTAAATATCAGTAATTAAATCAGTTGTGGTGCTGTAATTAGTGGCAAATTATTTTCATAGCACTGGAAAGCTGTGGAGAGAAGGTACCGAAAACACTGTAGCCTTGCAGATTTAAGGTAGTAATGGCACTTTCTTTGCCCACAAGTCCAGAAAGAACTTGCAGTGTGATCACCTGCCTGGTGAATTTTGACTCTCAGCAGCAAAGTTTTAGGAGCCAAAGAGGAGTCCACAGTGGGCAAGGGGAGCAGAGAAGAGAAACATGTAAAATGTAAACTTTAAAGACAGTAAAGTGTGAACAACTCCCATTCAAATCCCAGAGTTGTGAGGAAGTCCCCCAAAGTAGTTGTTAGATTAAGAAAAATGGACACACCTCATTTCCCATAAAACACAATACACAGAAGTTTGGGAGATAATGGGAAAAATTGTCAGAGAAATGCTCAGTGAAAATTGAGTTCTTTAACTCAGATATTTTAGGGTTGAAGCGTGTCCTATATTCATCCAGGCAACAGTGCCTTTTGTTTTTAGCAGAGATTCGATGATAAGTGACACCAAATGGTTTCACAGAGCAACTTTCCTTTTGGGTGGTATCTAGGCTTACAAGGATTCGAGCTGAACTGCAAAGCCTTGTGAACAGTAGTTTCCAAGTTCTGGCAGTTCATTCTGAAACACAGTGGCAAACCCATACAATCTGTCATGTTACATTTTATATTTTGAAATACGGAAGCATATTTTAAATACTCTTAAGGCATTTATTTATTAAAACATTCTTTGTCAAGATTTCACATTAGCTTAAAATTCAGTTCAGTCTTTCCATTTCTATACTGAGGTCTCCACTTCAATGTATTACATAAAAATACCTTGTCTAGCAGTACGTCCAGCAGTGTGTCCAGAGATCACATGGTGGGCCCAAGGGTCCAGCCTCTTTGTTCCCTAGGTGAACCAACTAGATATTACTACTACTCTGCTACAGGGTAAAATCTGCTGACTCAAACTTAAGGAAAAGGAATGAAACTTCTGTTAAGTGCACTTTTTAAAAAGAGTTACTTTTTGGTTATGAAAAGAAACCAGTGAGTCCTCTAAGAATAATACATGGGAGTATGTTATAGTTAAGCACATGATTTGGAGTAGAGAATTCGATGTTGCTCTGCTTGTCTAGTTTGTCAGTACTTTTCTTGTGCCTTCGGTGGGCTCCCACAAAGCTTTTGTTTGTGGCATAGAGAATGTCCACAGTCCTCTGCAATACAGGGTTGTTCCCCCCCCACCCCTTGTTCTTCTGGCAGATCAATTCAACGTTCCTTAGCTCACCAAAGTAGAAATCTCTCTCGTTTTCCAAATCTTTGATGGTAGGTTTCAATATGTTGACCTGCTGTCTCATTTCGGCTGCTTCATCTTCCTCATTGCCCACACTGGGATTCTTTCTCACCATACCTGGGCCAGCCTTGGGAGTTGCAGTAATTCTCTGTGCTGAGATGGGCCTCTGCGCTGTGAGAGCTGAGAAGTTTCTTTGGTTTATTCAGAACAGCAGCAACAAGGCAGGGGACCACTGCCGTTTCTTGACCTTGCTGCAAGATCATCACAGTTTGTATCAAAAAACTTCTTGAACTACTGAACAAATTTAGAATTGTCTAGAAACTTTCCTTTTTTAAATTTATCTGCAAACGTTATTTGTCAACACCCTCATTCTCTTAAATCCTGCTTGTAGTATTTTGAAGTAATGGGTATATTCATGTCCTAACGTAGCTTGGAATTTCACTTTCTGCAAGCATTAGAGCCAGGGAACAGCATGTCCATCAGTTGACAGTAGGAAGCTCCTGAGGACAACTGTTCAGTCTTTGTCAGATTAAAGACTTGTCAGTTCATACCAGCATGTCACATTGACTTAAGTTATTACTGGTAACTGATGTTGAGTATATGTTCACTGCTATCTTCGGTTCTTGGCAGGACCACATCCACTGCCTGTGCCTGGCTCTGGTTCTTGTTTTTGTCTTGTTCAGACTGCCTGGTCCTGTCCTCCCTCCCACATGATGACTTCACATGCATTGCCCCCCCCTCCCCCGCTGTACTGAAGATGCTTCTCTGTATTTTCTAGCAGTCTTATAGTTTTGGTTCTTATATTTAAATCTTTGATCCATTTTGAGTTAAGTTTTCATATGTAGTATGGTCCATTTTCATTCTTTTCCATATGGCTATCCAGTTTCCCAGTTTTGTTTCAGTTTGTCCAGTTTCCCGTTTGTTGAAGAGACTATTCATTCATTCTCTGTTGAGTGGACTTGGCACCGTAGTAAAAAATCAATGGGCCAGCAATGTGAGGGTTTATTTCTAAACTCTCAAGTCAGTTCCATTCATCTGTGCCTCTCTTTGTGCCAGTACCATGCTGTTGAGTACTGTAGCTTTGTAATAATTTTTAAAATCAGGAAATGTGCGTTCTCCAACATTGTTCTTTTTTTTGTTGTTCTTTTTAAAGATGGTTTGACTTTTTGGGTCCTCTTGCGCTTCCATTTAAATTTAATGACTGGCTTTCCATTTCTTCAAAGAAGGCTGTTGGTATTTTGGGTGCGTTGAATGTGTAAATTGTTTTGGGTATGACATCTTAACAATATGTAGTCTTCTAGTCCATGAGCACAGAATATCCTTCCATTTACTTAGATCTTCTTTGATTTTTTTTTTTTTTTTTTTTAGTAATGGCTTTTAATTTTCCATGTATAAGTCGTTCACATCTTTGGCTAAATTTATTCCTAGGTATTTTATTGATTTAGTTGGTATTGTTTTGGATTTTTTTCTTGGTTTCCTCTTCAAATTATTCACTCCTCCAGTATAAAAAAACACTTGATTTTTAATTTCCACATATTTGTGAATTTTCTAGTTCTCCCTCTGTTACTGATTTCTATCTTCATTCCATTGTAGTTGGAGAAGATACATTGAATGATTTCAGTATTTTTGAATTTGAGATTTGTTTTGCAGCCTAATAAATAGTATATCTTGGAGAATGATTCATGTGCGCTAGAGAAGAATGTAATCTGGTGTTGCTGTGTGAAGTGTTCTGTATATGTCTGTTTGGTCTACTTGTTTATAGTATCATCCAAATCTTCTATTTCCTTATTGAACTTCAGTCTAGATGTTCTATTCATTATTGAAAGTGGTGTATTAAAGTCTTCTACTATTAATGAACCATCACTTTCTTATCTGAAATCTGTTAATATTTGCTTCATATGTTTTTGGGCTCTGCCATTAGATGCATATATATTTATAATTGTTACATCTTCTTGTTGAATCACCTCTTTATCAGTGTATAGTGACCTTCTTTGTCCCATGTTACAGTTTTGTTTGTTTTTTTTTGACTCTAAACCTGTTTTATATGGCATTACTATAACCATACCAAATGTCTTTTGGTTACTATTTGCATGGTATATATTTTTCATACTTTCACTTTCAACCTACTTGTGTCTTTGAATTTAAGGTGGATCTCTTATAACAGCATACAGTTCAGTTATGCTTTTTAAATCCATTCTCCAATCTCTGCCTTTTGATTGGAGAGTTTTAGCCATTTATATTACAGTTTTAGCCATTTAAAGTAGTTGCTGATAATTTAGGATTTTTCTTGCCATTTTGCTGTTTTGTCTTTGTCTTACACTTTTTTGTTCCCTCAATTCTACCATTAATGCCTACTTTCATATTTATTTTAATTTTTGTAGTATACCATTTTGAGTCGCTTCTCATTTCCTGTTGTATGTATTTCTCATGTATTTTATTTTTTAGTTACCATGGAGCTAAAATTTAACATTTTAAATCTATAATAATCATGTTTGACTTGATACCAACTTAACTTCAGTAGCGTGCAGGTAAACTGTTCCTATACCCCTTTGTGACCCTACTTTTATTGCACTTCTTACACATTATATATTTATATGTTCTGTGTCCAAAATCATAAACTTATCATTAGTTGTTATGTATTTGCATTGTAGAGTCTATAGGAAGTAAAAAGTGGAGTACATACCAAAAAATACAGTACAATAGTATGGACTTTTATAATTACCCATGTGGAGTTTTTTATTTCTTTATGCCAGTTCTGTCTACTTTCTAATGTCCTTTCTTTTCAGTCTAAAGAACTTCCTTTACTATTGCTTGTAACGTAGGTCTAGTGGTGATAAATTCCCTCAACTTTTATTTATCTGTGAATGTCTTGATCTCTCCCTCATTTTTGAAAGATAGTGTTGCTGGATATCAAAGTGTTGGTTTTCTTTCAGCCTTTTAATTATTTTATCTCACTGCCTTCTTGACTGTATAGTTTCTTATGAGAAATTAGCGTTGATTCATATTGGAACTCCCTTATACGTAATGTGTCATTTTTCTCTTGTAGCTTTTGCAACTCTCTGCTTGTCTTTGGGGTTTGGCAGTATGACTGTATGGGCATAGTTTTCTTTGAGTTTATCCTGTTTGGGGTTTGTTGGAATTCTTAAATGTGTACATATTTAAATGTGTATATTCATGCATTTTGTCAACTTTGGGATGCTTTCTGCCATTGTTTCTGTGAATATTATTCTGCTCCTCTTTTTGTTCTCCTTCTGTAATGTGTATATCAGTATGCTTTGTGGTGCCCTGCATGTCTTTTAGGCTTGGTTCACTTTTTTTCATTTTTTTTACTTTCTGTTCTTCTGCCTGAATCATTTCAGTTATCCTGTCTTTGTGTTTACTAATTCTTTCTTCTGCTGCTCCATTCTGCTGTTGAAACCCTCTAGGGAAATTTTCATTTCACTTATTGCAGTCTTTAACTCCAGTATTTGTTTGGTTCTTTTAAAAATTGTATCTGTTGAGATTGTCATATTGTTCATTCATTATTTTCTTAATATCATTTAGTTCTTTCTCATGTTTCCCTTCATCTCCTTGAGCATATTGAGGATTAGTTTTTTTAGTCTCTGGTATGTCCACAGTCTGTTCCTCGTTAATGGTTTCTGGATTTTATCTTGTTCCTTTGGATGGGCCATCATTTCCTGTTTCTTTGTTTCACTTGTAACCTCATGTTGCTCTTGGTAATTTTAATATTTTAAAGTGTTAGCTCTGGGATTTAGACCCTAAACTGCCTGTTCCAGCTAGTTATGTCAGAGATTTCCTTAAGTGCCAGGAGCTTTTAATAAAAACAAAGCAGTGCAAAAACCAAAAAACCAAAAAACCAAAAAAACCCACAAAAAAACAAAAAACTAACAACCCAAAAACCTTTCACAGTCTCTGCAAATTGACTCTACACTGGTTGGTGCTTTCTGTGAGAGTTTAGCCCTCATATTAAGGTCATTCAAATGTAAATGTGAAGAGTGGGTACCACACCCTCTTTTCTTAAGCTGTGTCTTGTTCTGTGTTGTGCTTGTTTGTGGTGTTAGGAATTCACCTGTTAACAGGAATTTGCATGCCCCTCTGTGTCCTGTGAAATTGGTTTTCTCCCCCTCCCAGTGCTCTAGTGTATAGCTTAAATCAGGTAATCCTTTGCCTCACACTGCTGTGACCTGTATTTCTTACACTGATTTAGGTATTTGCCAGTTGCTTCTGTCTTCAGGGCAGGTTCTGGAAGGACAAGTAGAAGAGTTTCCTGGTTCAGTTTTTCAGGCTGCCCCCTGATAGATTGGCACTGACATACACACACTGTGGTATTTACATAGGGGTTACTCTGCTTCCTCTGGAACAAGGCCAGTCACCCACATTTGTAGCTCAGGACCCTTCCATACTGTTCTGGGCAAGTAGTTGGAGAGGGCCCAGCAGATGTGCCTCATCTTTTGAAGCTGCATTTTCTTGATTCAACATTTCAACCCTTTAACTCTTTTCACAATTCTGAGGAATATGGCTTGGCCAGTTTTTTCCTGCTATGCATAAACTCTGTGGAGCAGCAGCATCCTGGATCATCTTATGCCACCATCTTTGTTGACCAGGAGCCTGTACCACATTTTGTTTGTATACTCATTTGTTGAAGTATGGTTGAGTTGTTACCAGCTTTTGGCTATTGTGAATAATGTTGGTGTAAATATTAGTGTTTGTGACCCTGTTTTCACTCTTTGAGAATGTATTTAGAAATGGGATTGCAGTGTCAGGTGGTATTTCTATATTTAACTTTTTGAGTAACTGCCATATTGCTTTTCACATACATTGGCTTTACCAATTTACAGTTCCACCAACAATGCACTAGAATTCCAATTTCTCTGAATTATCTCAAGCACTTAAGTTCAGTGTTTTCAATGCTAGTAATCTTTCTGTGAATTAAGTGGTATCACACTGTGGCTTTAGTTTACATTTCTGTTATAGCTAATGATGTTGAGTATCTTTTCATGTTTATTTGCCATTTGTATATCTCCTTCATAAAAATTTCTCTTCAAGTCCTTTTCACATTTCTTAGTTTTATGACTTTTTGTTGAGCTGTGGGATTTGTTTATATATTCTGCATATTAAACCCTTATCTGATATGTGGTTTGAAGCTGTTTTCTCTACAAGAACTAGAGAAAACAGCTTCAAACTGTTTTCTCTAGTTCTTGTAGGTTGTCTTTTCAATTTTTAAAAAATTTCCTTTGCACAAAAAAGTTTTTAATTTTGATGAAATCAGTTGTTTCTTTTGTTATTTGTGCTTTTGGTGTCATATATGAGAATTTATTGTCAAATTCAGAGTCATGAAGATTTTCTCCTGCAAGTTCCATAGTTTTAGGTCTTATATATTTAGGTCTTTGATCCATTTTGAGTTGATTTTTGAATATGGTTTCTGGTAGGGATCTAATTTAATTCTTCTGCATGTGGATTTCCAGTTTTCCCAACACCATTTGTTGAAGGAACTATTCTTTCCCCACTGTGTGTACTTAGTACCCTTTTCAAAAATCAATTTGCCATAGATGTGTGGGTCTGTTTCTGGATTGTGAATTCTGTTCCATTGATCTGTTTTCTACCTTTGTGCAGATACACGGTGTTCTGATGATTGTCACTTTGTAACACAGTTAAAAATTGGAAACCATGAACCCTTCAATCATCTTATTCTTTTTCAAAGTTGTTCTGGCTGTTCAGTTTCCCCGTACACGTTCATATAAATTTGTGGATCAGTTTTTCCAGTTTTTATAAAAAAGGCTGCTGGAATTTTAATAGGGATTACATTGAATTTTTAGATTGCTTTGAGTAATATTGACATATTAACAATTTTAACTCTTCCAAACAATGACTGTGCCAATGGCTTGCCATTTATTTAGGTTGTCTTATTTTCTTACAGTAGTGTTTATAATTTCAATACACAAGGTTTATGCAGTCTTGGTTAAGTTTATTCTTTTAGATGCTCTTATAAAGGAATTTTTTTCTTAATTTCCTCTTTAGATTGTTCGTTGCTAGTATATACAAACAATTATTTTTTTGGTGTGTTGGTTTATTCCACTTTGCTGTATTCATTTATTAGCTCTAATAGTTTTCTTGTGTATTCCTTTGTGTTTTCTGTATAGAAGATCATGTTATCTGCACATAGAGATAGTTTTATTTCTCCTTT
The DNA here is from genome assembly GCA_004026745.1 of Myrmecophaga tridactyla. Lineage (NCBI taxonomy): Eukaryota > Metazoa > Chordata > Mammalia > Pilosa > Myrmecophagidae > Myrmecophaga > Myrmecophaga tridactyla. Next base: position 18,938 of record PVIY010008649.1, on the reverse strand, counting down.
CCAATTTGGATTCTTTTTTAGTTTAGTTTAGTTTTTTTTTTTTGTTTTTCCTCATGCCTCTGGCAAGAACTCCTAATACAGTATTGTATAACAGTGGTAAGAACAGGCATCCTTGGGCAGGCCAAGTGGCTCAGTGGCAGAGTTCTTGCCTTCCATGTCGGAGACCTGGGTTCGATTCTTGGTGCCTGCCCATGTAAAAATAAAGAAAGAAAGAAAAAAGAAAAAAAGAAAAAGCTTTTAATCTTTCACCATTGAGTATGTTGTAAGCTGAGAATTTCCCATAAGTGACCTTTATTATATTGAGAAAGTTTCTTTCTCTTGCAATTTTTCTGAGTGTTTTCATCAAGAAAGGTGCCACATTTAGTTGAATGACTTTTCTGCATCTACTGAGGTAATCTTGTGTTTGTTTCCTGTCATTTGCTCAGCGTGTGTATGTGAATGAAGTAGTGATTAAAGAAGTATATATATAGTGCCAACTGAAACCCAAGTAGATTGTAAAGTCATTGCAAGGCCTACAATGGAAACAACTCAGAAGTAGGCCATGTCAGATGAACCACCAGCTGAAAACGCAGCCTCATGGCGTGGGACTGGTTACAGATAGGAAGTCGTGGAGCACTAAAGCTGATAATGCTGATAGTTGCATTTGCTCGTTTAGTTCTTTAGTACAAAAGGAGATCATTTTCATCAATATGTGTAAATAGTGAGTTTTTTAGACAAGAAATTGAGTGCGAAATTATCTAAAGAATGAATGAAATTGAGTGGATCACTGTTTTATTTTTTCAACTTTGACAGGTGAGGCACATTAGTAAGTACTAAGCTTTAGGGGAGCAGGGATAGCCCCTTGTTCACCTTGGTCTTCTTATAACTGACACTTAACAGTTTTTTTAATATGTAGATTGAAAAAGAAGCTATTTTAAATGTGTACATTTTTATTTACAGCTGCTGCTGAAGGAAAAGGCAAAAGTGGAGAAGACTTTTTTCAAAAGGTAAGTTGCTTTTTACTCTTGCCTTGGGGATAATTAAGGGGAAATAGGCCTGTTTCAAGAGCTATACTAGAAGTCCCTGAGAGCTCTCCTTCCATATGAAGGGGATACGATTTGATAAAATGCCGGGAAACATTTGAGGTCAGGAAAGGGAGATGCTGGATAGGATTTTACCATTCTAAGAAGGCTCTTTCATGGGCAGTTGTAAAAAATTTTTTACTTGAGGTGAGGAAGCAACGAGGTATTATGGGTTGCCCAGTTAATTTCTTACATGCAGAACAACAAAATGCTATCCTAATTATCTTCTTTGACAAACTGCTGTCCCCTGTATTTTCCCTCCCCAAACACATATCTGACCTGGAGGTTGGATAGGTGGGGTCCCTTTCAGGATTCTTCATTATTGATAAGCAGTGACCCAGGGCAAGGTATCCTTTAGACGTATTGATCACCATTGATAACCGTGTCCATTCTGTCTTTGCCCCTACTCTTAAAGGTCTGACCTTCAGTGAGACCAGTCTGGTTAGTCATAGTCAAATAGGGGCTGCAGCTGATTAAAAAATGAACATGAGAAACTTTAGAGGGCTGTTGATTAATTCTACTCAGCTCTTTTCTTAAGACAAGTGTTTCATTTGAGATACTATGCCTGTCCTTTCAAAGAAATTGCCTTGAATTCATATACTTTCTTCTGTTCATTTGGATTTATTGTTCACAGTCCTTGTGTTGGGATCCAAAAAGCATGAGTGGAGGAAAAAACATACAGGTGTCTTAGATGAAGGGAAGAATATAAAAACATTGTAGTGACTATAGATGTTGTTAAATAGTGTTTTAGAGGGTCCTCTAATCCTTGGGAAAAGCATATGTGTGATCAGCAGTGGTTTTTACAAGCATTCTCATTCTCTTGCCTTCTGTAATCTACTTTTTGTCAACTCCGTCATTCATCTGCATTCCCTTCCAGGGATATTAAAAGTAATAATACACGCATCACAGATTTGCCTTGGGTTGGCTTGTGATAGCACAAATAAAATAGATGCTATCTGTGGAAGGATTTATTTTTCATACTCCTTCAACTCATATATAGATGTGATTCAGAGATTTAAAAGCTGAATCAGAACACAATGTATGTGATCATAAAGGAACTTCATTCTTAGAAGATTTGCTAATACTTATCACTCTTTGTGGACCCGTATATACATTCCAGCAGTCTAAATGGAAACACATGTTGGAATGCAGAGACACGTGTGACCCACAAATTATGAGTTGGAGAAGTAGATTCCAGCTTTGGTCATGGGTTAATAAGCTCTTTGAATAGGTATATTGGAGGTGTTTTAATCTCATCATTTACTAATTTAGTTCTATAGAAAGTATCTTCTTGATTTACAAGTGTAGGATTTGGATTTGCACCCTGGAAAAAATCTGTAACTTAATAAAGGGCAATCATCCCAAATTCCAGAAGAGTAATTTTCAGTATTTTGACCAGACAGAAGTAGATATTATGGTTCATCTACAGTAGAATGAAGTAATGGAGAAGTACTGAGTTGTCCTCCAGAAGTTTTTTTCTAGTTACATGTATTCCAATTTCACATAATGACTCTTTGACATTAAGGACAAGAAAGAGGACACAGTGCTGCTCATTATGATCCTTGAAGAACTACTTTTCTTCTCCCAGGGTAAATCAAATTTAAATATTTTATTTCTCTTGAAATCTATTAGACAAAAGACTAACCTGTTGTAACAGAGAAATCCAACAATATAGTGACTTAAACAACAGAGTCACTTTTTTGCTCTCATGTAACCTTCCAAGAAGGGTGTTCCAGTTAGTGGAAAGCTATGCTCGTGCTTGCATTCAGGGACCCAGGTGCCTTCTGAGGCATAGCTCTACTGTTCCTTAAGGAATGGGACCCCACTACTGTCATTGAAGCTGGGTCACCTTCACATCCAAATGAGAGGTGGTGAGAAAGGGGAAGACAATGTGGTCTTCAGACACAGGCCTGGATGTGGCATGCGTCACTTTCTCTTTTATTTCCATTGGAGAAAACTTAAGTCACATTTGCCCTACTTAACTGCAGTGGTGGATTGGAGGTTGGGGACTGGGATATTTGGAGGCAAGATGGATTTTGCAGACACTATTCACCAAAGTAATTGCTAGGAAAAAAATGTATGTAATCCAAGTGTGTCTTCATGTGCTGTTCTTTTGAAATCTTTTTAATGGAAATGATAGTTTTGAAGATATTTTCTACTTCAGTATAATTTATCAGAAATAATTATACTTAATTTGATCTACATTTTTCATCTGCCTTGAATAATATTAATGTATACTAAATCTATTATTTATTGCAAGTCATTTATAAATTTTCTGCAATGAATATGTAATTAATATTGTGAAAAAGTAGCGTGTAACTTTTGAAAGAGACCTACTGTTTTATACATGCTTAGTCTTTTTTTCTGTGTGCATTAAAAAAGTATATAAAGTAATTTTTAATGTTCTCTGGCTAATGGGATTACAAATTATTTGCATTGGATATATCTCTTAAATGTTTTTTTCTGTGTTAAAACTTAGCAAAGTTCTCCATAACTGTACTTTTTTCTTTGGCTAACTATACTTTCAAAAGGAGGGAATGGTTATAGCTTTATCAATATTCTTTCTAATCCTCTGTCCACTCTTCATGGCAACTCTACCTAATTGAGACACATGGAAACAATCTGCCAGGGTTAAAAAAATTTTTTTTAAACAATTCTTTGGGCAGTTGTTCATGGTTTGCTCACTGTCTGTCCTGTTTCCTTTTAATCAGTTTCTTTTTACTCCCTCTTGTGAAATGACTATGGCCAGATCTTGGAAAATGTGTTACAGTATATTAGGTGGGGACAGCTATAGTGATTACATTACGAATGTGATTCATCAAAGCAGCAAAATTTTTTAGGAATCTGTAATCCCAGTGGCTGAAGGAAGACAAAATCCAGTCAGCATCATAAAGGATGAAAACCAAATTTTCTATTGTATTGGGTTTTGTATAAACAGCATTTTCCCCCAGAATACACATATTTTAAATGTAGCATTATTTTATGCTCTTAAAATATGTTGGACATTCATTTGGGAACAAACCTATAAACTGTTGCTTTTCACAAGGATTAACAGGTAGGACTGACGTAAATGAGATACTTCTTGGTTGCTTATGTGGTATCTTTTTATCCCCACCCAAACTCCTCCTTTTTAGGCAAACAGGTTAGTTTTGGCATTTTTGAGACTGGAAAATAACAGCTGGTGTCTTCTTAGGAAAGTTATTGGAAGGAGTATTTGGCTCCCTCTCCACTGTAAAATGAATGCATTAGGTGGTTTTAGATGGGGGCTACTTGATTCTTTCATTGGGGGAAGAGAGATTGTAAAATTATTTCTGCTTTCTCCACTTGGCCTTTATTTTGTGTATTTTGAATGAATCATATCCCTCCAGTAATATAAATGAATTTTAGTTTATTTAAAAATGAATACACTTGTAATCTATGGATATACTTTTTCTAACACTGAACCTTTATGCTTAAACATAACAATTTAAATAAATTGTATTTTTAGTTTTAATTTTAATATTTTTGATAGGTAATACATTCTCATGTCCAAAAGCATTGGACCATGAATTTATGAAATTGAAGTCATGAAACTAAGTCTAAGGGAAACTCTGAATTAGATTAAGAGGTACAAATGGTTATACAGTAGAGTCTCTATTTTATATCTTAGTGGTTTCTGAAAGTTCGTTGAGAAGATGATGCAATATTACTCTGTTGGTCCCACACTTGAATGAAGACTGTCACCAATGAACATTTAGGCCTTAAAAGTTAACAGTCTGGGACACTGAATTCTTACTACTGATTGCAGCTTATTACTGAGAATAAGCTTCAGTGAAAGATTCTATAGTTTTGATTCTCTCCTGCTACTGGCCACATAGGGATAATTGACTGTTTATAAGAATGAGCAAAAAAGGAATAAACCAAAAGAAGGGTTGTCTGGTCAATTATTGGTAAATCATTAAATATCCTGTTTTTATATCCTACAGTTTATGTATCTTCATATATCAAGGGTCCAGCAGATAGGGGTTAGTGAGAAAAGATGAAGTGCCTTGCTCATCATCCACTCTTTGACTGTTCTAAGGTCTATCCTTACATTCTTTTGCACATGGGAAGCCTGGGTGTGGGATACATATTCTCTTAGAGTGTTATAGAGTCACCTGAATCAAATTGTGCCACAATGTTATGTATTTTGGCAGTAATTTCAGGCATCTACTTTATGAAAACAACGTTTACTGTTTTATTCCTCTCTCTGGAAACATGGAAACAGGTTACATTGTTTAGACTTTTGTAAAGTTTATAGTTTTTTTAAAAAAAATTAATTGATTTAATTTTTATTATCTGTAAAATTGTAATAGATCGTTTTACGTTTTCATTGCCTAAATTTTTCAGAGGTCAGAAGCATCATACAGATTAAAAGCCACTATATGAGAAGTTAGGAGCCATAGAGTTCTGGTCCATATGACTACTTTTATTTCTGAAGTGTATGTTTTGATGGTATTGAATGCAACCTAATTGCTGTCAAACCTTTTTAAGTGGATAATAGCAATCTTTTTGGTGTAAATTTCATTATTTGTTATTAAAATGATCTTTTCTTTCCTTGAAACCAAATTGAAAGCATTGGACCATGAATTGATGAAACTGAATTCATGAAACTAGATCTAAGGGAAACTCTGAATTTGATTCTGATTTGCAGTGTACCGAGGATAGAGTAACCATAGAAAGTCAAATTAAAGGATATATTGGTGATGGTTTAAGGAGACTTCTAAATTATGTTGTAAAATCTTCTCCCTGAATAGATTACATGCTTATCTGTCAGCATTTCCCTTAACTGAAAAATATTGTGTCATACAAACTTGCCTTATTTATGATTGATGTTAAAATTTGAGAAAAATTTCCACATTACACAGATAAACAAAAATTAAATGAATAGACTAATACACCGATTTAAATATTTCTCTGTGGGTTAGAAGCAACTTTTGCAGATAGTGGCATTAAATATTTTTTTTACAAGGATTACCTTTAATTAGTTCCAATCACGGAACTATATATTTGCTTTGGTAGTCTGTGTATGGCAGTCACATATTCAGTGTGGATACTTAGTGTGGCAGTATTTACAATAGTGAAAAGTTAAAAATAACAGTCACTGTAATGTTTGAAATATTGTACATCAAATTTTGGGTTTAGATTACTATGTAGCCATTAAAAAGCAAGTTTTTAAAAAATAAATAGAAAATTTCTATATAAATGCAGAAATGCAGACTAAATGCATAGAAACAGTCTGATTCAAGTTTGATTATATATATTTATGCCCCTAGAAAATGACTGAGCAGGAGTTGTGCCAAAATATTAACAAGTGACTGTCTTAGTGGTGAAGTTATGATTAATTTTAATTTTTTCTCTATGTTTTTCTACAATGGATCTCTGTTTTTCAGTTAGAACTAAAAAGCGACAAAAATGTCAGCAACTACACACTTGTGTAATAAAGCAAGTTGTAGTGGCTAAAAAAGTTGCCCATGGAGTCATAAATTCATCAATTTATTGAACATCCATTATTATTGTTGGAAAGGACCTACTTGATCATTTGCTTTTGCTTCAAGTACTGAAGTTACCTCTGTTTCATTTATAGCTGTTATAAAAATGAAACAAGTTTCAGATACATACAAGGTAGATAATTCATTTTGACTAATCTTTAAAAAGTCTTTCCCCTTTCATTTCATCCATTTGCCCTTGTTTTGCCATTTGGAGCTAGAAAGAGACTTGAAGTTTTTTTAAACAACATTTCTGTGTCTTCTTTTCTTCAGGCTAGAGGTTCTTAGTTTATTATATGTCATGTGACTTAGTTTTCAGATCCCTCATCATGTTCCTTACTTTCAGGAACAAGATCACCATCTCATTTTAAACGTGGTAGCATTATCTAGGTACAGCATTTTGGATGAAGCCTCACTAGTACATTTCTAGTGAGGTCAAAATATCCATGATATGGATGTGATCCAGAAGTAGCTAAAGATTGTATATGCTTCAAGCACTATTGAATTGTACATGGACATGAAGAATGGATGTTTCTTGCCCCACTTCCTCACTCAACTGAAGAGGAAGGATTGGCTCCGGTGTCACTGATGGTCTGTACCATAAAATGGGGGTCTGTCTTGATTTCAGACTGGCAGGTAAAGGCCCACAAGGAGGTGGCTCATAGTCATTTGTGTTTTACTCAGAGCTCTTGACCTGACGGTTACTTGGAGACCATGTTATAGTTATTTGGCCAGGATATGAAAGTGTGGAAAGCGTGACTTTCAAAGATTTCACCTGGCTTAGATAGTCAAAACTCCTGATTTTTCTTCTTCACTGTGAACTCATGAGGAAAATGACTCAACCACAAGATGACCTATCCATAAAATGATGGGATCAGTGCAGTGCCTCTTGGTCTCATCCAAATGCTATTTAATAAAGGGATTTAAGCTTTACTGATTTGAAAAGCAGTCACAGAAGTCAGTGCATTTTATAGGTGGTTGTGGTGGTATCTCTTTGTTCTATGGAAGAAAACCATGGTCACGGATTGATTTCTTTCAAGGTCACACAGCAAGTTGGTGGCAGCCAGGACTTGAGAAGTTTTTTTTAGCTTTATTTTGACTGTTGTTAATAAAAGCTAAATGTTTTTCTTTAAATCAGGAATGATCATGCCCTCTTGGATGGGCTGTGCTTCTGTGGTGAGAGAAATTCTGGCTAAAGCTGCAAATTTTGCTAAGTAGAGCTCTGGATTAGTGTGATTTTGGTACTTTTGAGAAAAAGGCTGGAGGCAAATTAATGCAGTGAATAAGTGGAGTGGACTTTGTGTTCCTTAACACTGTATTTCAGTAGTCAGACTTCAAAATCCCAGTAAGGTTGATCATTCTGAAACTTGTTTTACTGTTCTTATATTTTACTATTTTAATATTCTGTCTAGGAGATTTATAGTAAAGATCCCATGAATTAGTCTTTCCTTCAATTTTGGGACTCTTCTTTTAGGCTTTCACTTCAGGTGTTTCGTATTTTGCATTTTATTTAGATAAAAGATTGCTTTAGAATTTGTCCTTTGTTTAATTCATCTCTTGGCTTGCTTTGTCTCTGAATAGCCTTAATAGTTTATGTGATTATGGTGCCTCCCTTCCAACATACCTTACCCTGAAAAAGGAGAGGAATAAGCTACAGTTTGCAACCCCTGGCTCTGGTTCCCTGTTCTTCCAGCACAGCTGATTGGTCCTAATTGTGAGCACCAGACCCAATAACGAACCTTCTGGAGACAGTGCCCATGATCTGGGTGACCCCAGAGGGTCACGTGAGCCAGATTTGCCTGTAGTGAATAGGAAGTTAAGTCCGGAGTGGTAGTGGGAACTGAATAAGAAAGATTATATTGTAGGTGGGGACGAAGGAGAAGCTGTGAGTGACAGCGTTGGTCACAGGAAAGCAGAGTTAAGAGGGAGAAGAAGCTGCGAGTAAGCACAGCGAACAGAGGGGCATCACGGAGCAGATGGGTAAGAATTGCCCTTACCTGGAGCTGTCACAGTCCTGACGCCTATTATGATCAGCAGGCTGCCTTGTAGTTCTCTCCTCTTCTCCTGGTGTAGGGAACCACTTTACCAATCCTTGTAATCAAGAGTCAAACTAAAATGCATAGAGGTCATGTCCTTTCTTATCTGAATAATTGCACGATCATCTCTTCTTCACAGAATTTATGCACATACACTTTTTTTTTTTTTTTTTAAAAAACATCCATATAGAGTCATTTAATCCCTTAACAAGTGGCTCAAGTTAAGTTTTTTTACCTAAAGGAGCAGGACATTTAGGTGAGACATAAGCCGTTTCCCCCAAACCTGTCATTTGAAATGTGTACCTAACAGCAACAGCAACAACATAGTGTTTTTTGTTGTTGTTGTTGTTTTATATGCTGTGTGGTGATGTCACATTTCATTGTTTTTCCATGTGAGTATCCCGTCATTGCAGCACCATTTGTTGACTTTTGTTTATCTGTTTGTTTTTTGGGGTTTTTTTTGCTTGCTTGTTTGTTTTTTGGGAAAGTACATGGACTGGAAATCGAATCCGGGTCTCCCGCATGGCAACTGAGAATTCTACCACTGAACTACCCTTGCACCCACTCCCGTAGTGTGTTTTTAAAACATTAAAATGAGTTATACCAGTGTGTGGGAGGCACACTCTCAGTAGTATTCTTATTCAGGTGCGTTTGTTTTTCCAGGTCAGTTACCAGTATTATTCAGGAAATAATAAGACCATGGCTATTAATATCTTAGGTCGAAAAAGCAAATACTGTCCTCCTTATTTTCCAAAAAGATTTGTAAGGGACTTTTTATCTACATATCAGGATTTCCTCCTTCTCCTCCATCTTTGGTATTAATATTGTGTTAGTCAGTGTTATCTTTTTTATGACAAATTTGTAGCCAGCTGTAGCCAGCAGTTAGTATGGCATATGAACATTTTCAGTTTTTCTTAAGAGTGTTGAAGGAAAACACTTTGTTGCTGTATGCTTTTTTAAGTAAAATTAACCTTGAATCATATTATTAAGTATGATTGCTCTCTCAGTTTGTGTGTTTAGCAATTGTGGCTTTTCCCATACTGGCTCCCTTAGAGTTTTTTTTTAGTGTGGACACAAGTTCCTTTCTGAAAACTCTCTTTTGGCACTATAAATGGTGAAAAAACAAAACTTCATTAATTTTTTCCCTTTACATTCCTTTCTTTTTTCTTTTGGTGAAATCAGAATAGTGTAGAAGTGACTAAGTTTGTGTTTCTGTACTTTGACATTTACTCTTTATTGGTACTTTTGTCACCCTAAATTATCATCCAGTGAATCAAATTTTCTGTTTCTTAATGGTTAAAATGATGATAGCTAGGGAATAAGAGAATTTATGCAGAGATGAAACTGACTGTAGGCAAGAATATAGAGGCTTTTGTGTCTCCTTCTTGGTCCTCTTTCCTGAGTTTACCATTAATTACTTTTTGAAAGGAACAAAAAATACCCAAAACGAAACAACTTCAGTTCCCATGTGCCTTATGTTTACTGTAGAGTTATTGGAAAACCATAATCCCCTGTGAGTAAGAAAACTTTAAACTCAGCTAGCTTGCAGTAGTTTATTAAATAGAAGTTCTTCCTGTTTTCTTTTTTCTACATTTTTTAAGACAATAGTCTCAATTCATGTGTAAGTCAGTAGGAGGTGCTGTTTGAGAAGCTTCATGGCAAATCCCCCACTTTGATAGGTTTAGAGAGACTCAGCTTTTCTTGGCTTCAGCCAGTAAATTGAAAGGAAGATATTAAAATCAAGAAAGTAGTATTTTTCAGTGCTTAATTGAAAGTTGGATATGTCTCTCTTTTCATTTGAGTACCCCTTGACTTCATTATCCCTTTTATGTACTAAAAAATATGATAAACCGCCTCATAATCTGTGAATCCAAAACCTGTTCTGCTGTCTAACAGGTTCCATGGAAATGTTAAAGAAGAAATAACTCTCATTTCAGAGAGCTTTCACTTTGAAGGGAAAAGATGCTTACGAGAAGTAGTTAGAATGAATGACTACATTCAGACTACGCAGAGACGCCAAGGCAGCTCTTCACAAGATATTTCCTGCCTTCCGTGTATCAGGTTCAGGGACATAGAGGGGAAAAGGGAGTCACAGGGTCCCTGTTCTCAAGACAGTCATCCTTCCTGAGCAACAGATAAGCGCCATAAAGCCTGGCGAGGCTTATAACAGAGGGAAAGGTAAAGGAATCACAGGACTGGTAGACATCTTAACCTACCCTAAATGCTGCTCTGCTCAGAAACTCCTGCATAGAGCCTTCCCTAATCTTACCCAACATACTAATTATGCTCTTTTCACAACTCCCTTGAAACCTGACTCAAACACTTTCTCCTCCAAGAAGCCTTCCTTGATTGCCTACAGCTGAAGAAATCATGCTCTCCTTTCCCTCTGTTATAAGCCCTCGCCAGGCGTTATGGCTCTTATCTCTTGCTCAGAAAGGAGGATGACTGTCTTGAGAACAGGGACCCTGTGACTCCCTTTCCCCTCTAAGTCCCTGAACCTGACACACGGAAGGCAGGAAATGTTTCGTGAAGAGCTGCCTTGGCATCTCTGCGAGGTCTGAATGTAGTCATTCATTCTAACTACTTCTCGTAAGCATCTTTTCCCTTCAAAGTGAAAGCTCTCTGAAACAAGAGTTAATTCTTCTTTAACATTTCCATGGAATCTGTTAGCAGAACAGGTTTTGGATTCACAGATTATGAGGTAACCACCTAAAACAAATGGAAAATACCATCATATTTTTTAATATATAAAAGGGATAATAAAGTTAAGGGATACTCAAAAGAATGGGGGCAAAATGCACCAAAGAAAGAACGGCCAAGTGTCTTTTTCAAAGGCAGAATTTGGGACCTGGAAGACTGTTCCTCTGTCATATGGGCCAGAAAACAAATGAGTTAAAATTTATCTATATAATTCTATCATTTCATTAGAGCTGATTATTCACAGATTCTTTCAGTTAAAGCTTGAGAAGATGAATGGAAGGATTTGAAATCCAGATTAAAGTTAGGAGATCATATTGCTTCTATTCATTGTCTACTTAAACATGATGAGAATTAAAAATGATGGCCAAGATGATCAAATATTTTGCAAATGTAGTTTGTTTGGAAGCCTTTGACTTCTTCATTAGCGCTGGCTTTAGGGCAATATTGTTACTTTATTCTTCCCTTTACTTTCCTGGATGAAAAATGCATTCTCAGGAAGATTAACTTTTAACTATGCTTTGAAACATTAGTTTTCAGCGATCACAATACATTCATTCCATTTTGGATTATAGAATTGCCACATTTAGGGTGATGGCTGTAAAACGAATAGTTAGCATCATTTAACTGTTTCTCATCTCCTGTCATGTGGTTTTAAGAAACATGTTTTCCAGGAAAACAGTTTAAAGTTATGGCTGTACAGTTACTTCTGGCCATGTTTTATGAAAATCAAACTAAAACACATGAGAAAAAAATACCAGTGATTCAAATTTAGCAAGTAATAGAAAATTTGGTTCTCTTTGAATAAAATTAAAGGTTCTCTTAAAGAAATCATTGGCTATCAATTTAGCTTACTCTAGTATTAGCATTAAACCACCAGTGTAATGATGAACAATTATAGAGAAGAGAAGGCCAAGAATATATTTGTGACCCAGTATCATATACAGAATAATGCATCTACTTCTCAGTTTTTCAAGGATGGATTTTCCGGCTGAATTATTAACTGGAATTCATGTTTCTTTCCCATTTCCCTAACTCTACCCTACCATTAACCATTTTAGCGATAGTAAAGTGTTAGTGTAGAGCAGTGTTTTCAACCCTGTGTGCAGATTTTCCTGAGGAATTTTTATAAGCTATTGGTGTCCAAGTCAGAGATTTTGATTTAACTGTTCTGAGATAAGGCCTTAGAATTAAGATATTAATACTTTTTAAAAGCTCCTGGGGTGACTTCAATATTCAGCAAAGGTTGGGAACTACTGTTGTGGCATATGGACAAGTGCAAAGAGAAAATGTAAGCTCATTTGGTCTCTACTATGCATAAAAGGGAAGGAATTGTCTAATTTTTTTGTACATTGCTAGTGGGTTTTTACCTTCTGTTTAGCTTTATTCGCTTAGGACTAAGTGCTAAGTATGTATGATTTCTAAGAGGTTGTACACTAAGACCCTAGTTCTAAAGTATGTCAATACATATAGTTTGGGAAAAAGTTCCATGGTTAGCTAAATTGTGAGAAATGCTGCTGAAACACAGTTAAAAGGTACTTTTCTGAAGGAAAAAAAATGCTCATAGCCTTTAATGTGCTATTTGCATTTTATGAATTTGCTATGAAGCATTTCCCAGTATTATTTGAGCAAATTTTTCATTTTTTTTCTGGTGGAAACTACAGGGTGCAGAATTAATCATTGAATCACTTGTCAGTTCTTTTTTTAAATAAGCCAACATCTGTGTAGGGCTGGCTGTGATGTAGGTATACAAGGGATGCTTTCTTAAAAGTGTTAGTTCCTCAGTGAGCCTCATGAAAAGGCTGAGAATAAGTGATATCATAGTAAACAATTCTTTCTTAAAACTGTTAACGTTTTATAACCATGTTCAGAATCTCATTTATACTCTCAGTGCCTCCCAGAAAGTGGTAAATGTCCGCCTTTGGCATTGAGAGTTCATTACCGTCTGGTTCCTTCCTGCTTATTTAACTTTGTCTCCCATTGCTCTGCAACCATCTATCCAGCACTAATGAATGTTATCCACAAGCTATGCTTATTCCTAATTGGAATGGCTGTGCAGAAAAGTATCTTTCCCTGGAGAAAGTCTTTATCTCATTTTAATCTCTGACAGTTTCCATTTGTTTTAGAGCTGTAAGCCCTACTTTCTTTTTTGTGGGATATTTCTAACCTGGCCTACTCTGAGAACTCCCATTTCTTTATATGTTACACTTGTATATCTGCTTCATTTTGTTTGGATTTTATTAACAAGTTAACTTTCTTGCATTTTTCTCTTTCCTGAGTTGGTGTGCTACTGGTCCAACTAGTTTCTGAACTCTGGGAATGAGGGAATCAGGTTTTGTGGTGCCTAACTCATTGCACTGTGCCCATGATAGAGTCTAAATAACTTCTTGGGGTGTATTATTTTGAGACTGGAAGGGATCTTAGGTGTTTCCTTGTTCAGTGAACAATTGAGAAAAAAAACAAGTTAAGGGTTTTGCCTAAGTCATATAACTATCAATTGTGGAGGGCAGGGAAGAGAGCCAGTTCCCTGTTCCCATTACACTGACAGTTTACATCTTTTTGAAATTCATATGCTCTCTCAATAAAAATAAAAATCTCATGTTCTTTTCTGTTAATTGAGAAACATAGCACATTAGATACTGTCACTATAACAAAGCAAAACAAAAAAAAAATAGTGCTGCCTTGTCATCCCCCTCCCCCCCCACCCCCCACCCAAACACACACAAAAAGATGCTTTGGAGGTTTCTTAGGGGTGGTTCTCTGAGATGGGGCCTGAGAAGCTGGGTTTTTAAAACTTGGTTGTCTCAGATGTAGGTGCGATGTACATTCCTCCAGACATATCACTGTCTCCTCCTCCTCCCCACTTCCCTCCTCTGATTCTTGCCAGGCCATCATTTTGAATCAATCACTGAATGACCTAAGTAAGAGATGTGCAATACTAGAAAGAAAACTGAACTTGGAGTTATGGGTCCTGGATTTGGGTCCCAGTGTAGGTACCATCTGTGAAATGTATGGCAAGTTGTTTGAGAGCTGAGACTCAGTTCACTTATAGTATAGGGATAATTCCTCATAGGATCAACGTTAAAATCAGTTGAAATAAAGCATGTAAAAATGCTTTACTAATGGTAAGGCAGTGTGCAACTATGAGAGATTATTTGATGCTTCAGAGAAGATGCTTCTACGTCAGTGCTCAGATCTTCAGGGTTGAGGGAAGACTGAAAGGCTGTTATGATATCAGGGAGCAGCTCCATATCTATAGTTGCTTGAAAAAAAACCAATTCTGTAGTGTCTTTGACAAATCTTCTCAGTTTAGAGTTGAATGATTTTAACTTTTAAAAGTGCTACTCTTAGGTTTTTATATGAGGAAAACATTTCATTTGCTGGGTTGTTTTGTGTTTAAATATGATTATTTGTGTTTTGCATTTTAGAGTAAAAACTATTTTTTCCCTAGTGGAGGTTTTTTTTTTTTTTTGGATGGTGGTAATGGTGGGGCTAAGTTCTCATGTAATAGTCTGCTTGGTCACTATTAGAAATATTATTTCTTTTGAAGGAAACGAAAAATTGTCAGGGATGGGTAGGCCATGGCAAGATGAGGTTTACTATCAATTAATAAATATCAGGGCAAACTGAACTTTCATTTTAGATGCAAAAATATTTCTATTTTGCTTGGCTGAATGAGACAAAAAGTAAATCCAAGCAGCTTCTTGTTTCAGGAGCTGCCAGTTCTCTCTGTAGCCCAAAGGACTTTTTACGTCTCAGCCACAAGAATTTTCCACTTTGGTTCTGATACGCGTTGTCTTCCCTCCTTGTGCACGCTTGGCTTTTTGCTTGTGGTTCACAGCCACTTTGCTTTAGCTGATGAAACTCCTGCAAAGGACATTCATTCATTCTCCCTTCTCTACTCATTGATGTGCTGGCGAGGGTAGCAGCAGACACACAGCATTATCGTTGTGAAAGCTTTGGCTACATCTGGAGTGTAGGGCACTGTGTTAGGCCCTTGCGCTGACACAGTAGGGTATTAGATTCTGTCTGTCTGTGACTGTGAATGGATGTGTTTTGTTGGGGATCGGCTTAGGTACCAGTGGTATAACTTGACAATTCTCTTGATACAGGCATAATAAACTGGGTCGGGGTGGGGGCTGGATGACTAAGTGCTGTGATGGTTAATCCTTAAAAAGGGCTTGCATGGTGAAGAATGCCTGGAAACTCTGGGTTGGTGTGGGAGCAGGAAGATAAAGAAAGGGATGGAATGAAGAATTTCAATAGGATCTAGTGAAATGAAGGAGAACACAAAAGAAAGATGACATCAAGGTTTCTAATTTGAGATTGACAGGTATACTAACATCTAGCAGAAGAGCTGTTTTGGAGGGAAGAATGAATATACTTTTAACTAACATGTTGACTTTGAAGTCAAGGTGGAGGTATTTGGTGGAATGCTCAAGAGAGAATCAGGGTAGGAAATAGCTACTTATTGAGAATTACTTGCGTTCCCCAATTAGTGAGTTTGTTCTTGTGGAATTACCTAAAAGTCAGAAGTTTTCTTAATCTTCTTAATTTTATAGGAAATAGCTATTATATTTTATGGTAAATCACTATGGAGTATTAAAAAAAAGCCTTTGGAAAATAAGTGTGTGATTCTGAATTTGAAATAATTCATACTGCAGTTAAAGGAAGCAAGACTCATTTATTTGCCTTTCCTTCTCCCACATGTTTGTCTCAGGCTCTTTCCTCCCTCACTACTTCCCTTCCCTGTTTTTTGGTCTCACTGTTTCTGAGATCTAGACTCAGCATCTCACTGCCATGTATGCATTAATATGTGGGTCTTACAGACCTCACAGCCTTAAAGTTCCCTTCTTCCAAAGAGCTGTGTGTGTCATATCAGCCTCCCCAGTGGGTCTGGGCATGGTGGTAAAAGAAAGGAGACCCAGAGGCTGCTTGTACCAGTTGAGCCACAGCTTATAAAGAGAAGAGAGATAAGGAGTAAGAAGAGGGAGATAATACCGTGCTCGATGGCTCTTCTAGGCCTCCAGTTCCTTATTCATTAAGGGAAAAGTAGAACCAGCCATAAAGTTGCTGTAAAAATCTGTTTTTTTGATAAACAGAAGTATGATCCATATTCATATCATTAGTGTTTCCAATAAATCAAAACACATTCCAAGTAGCAGCTCATGAGGCATATTTGTTCTTCATATGAGATTTATATACAGCTCTTAAACTGCCAAGTCTTTTATTTTCCTAAACTCTCCAGCAAGACAATAGAAGAATCTTTAGTTCTTAAAGCTGTAGATAAGTGAGTCTACCATTTAAATTAATCCAGGTTAACTTTCTCAAAAGCCATCAGGTAATGAGAAGAAGGGTCAGGTGCAACATGGGAGTCATGATTTTCCCTGAGCCTCATAAATAGTTCTGGCTAACTAAATTTTGAGTAGAAATGTTAAATTTTCATTAAATATAAGACAGTATTATTTTGCATGTCCTCTTCTGGTGGAAGCAATGTACAGTGAGTTAAGCAATATAAATGTCTTAGAAAGGATTAGATTAGAAAAGGAATTGAACTCAAAACATAGTTTTTGTTCTAGGTTTATATCATATGATCTACCTTGGTTTAGTGATGATATTCCTTGAGAATTTTATTTACTGTTTGGGTACTGAAAGGTGTTGATTTTGTAGAAAGAAACCAAAGTTATTATAGAGTGCGTGTACTAAAATGAGTAACTCTAGTATTTATCCTTATTGAAGAAAGCTGTATTGTGGCTTCTTTATATGTAAAATTTTAAGGTATTATAAGTTCATTAGGTTCTCAAGAAATTACAGATTGCCTCCTCCACCTTGTGTGTTCTTAAATTCCTGAGTAGAAAGAAGTTTAAAACGGAACTTACAGACATTTGTTTGTGAAGATGTTCGTTACAGCTCCGATGTAATGGTATTTAATATGTATTTGTTGAATTAATGAATGAAATAATAACTTACTAACATTTTTTAAGCTTTTCAGTGTGTACCAGGTGCTGTGTTCAGCTTCAGGAATACAGTGTTGAACAGCTCAGAAATGTCTTGGATGTTATGGAGTGACCAGAAATCTTAGTGAAGGATACAGACAAAATAAAAGGAAAGAAGCTAGTAAAATAATTTTTGATTATACCACATCTATGAAAGAAGCATACCACAGACTGAGATAGGGACGCATTTATTAAATGGATCAATATATTATGTAAGAAAGGAGTTCCACTTTTTGAAAGAGTAATTTTGGGAGGTGGCTAAATTTTAATCATTTCCTTGCAGTTTACTTCAGTTTTTAAAAGCAATACTTTGTCCTCTCACTTAGACGAAAATATTTAAGAAATCCTACCAGTTACGGTCATAATTGCATTTTCCTTCAGGTCATAGTTACATTTTATTTCAGTTGTCTTTATTGGGATTCTTTTACAGCTCTTCCAAAACAATAATACATTCCTTTCAGCTGACCAACCCAGAGGAATAATGAAGCATCTTATTTATGTACCATTCCATCACCTAAGATGCCAGGACAGTTGGTAAATAGTTTCTGTTTATAGAGCCACCAAAGTGGGGGGAAGAATAACCCCATCTAAGGGCCAATCCCCAGTAAATGGTTTAGGGAAGCTCTGTCACATGATGCTGCCTTCATTATATACACTCGTTGCACAGACTCGGGGGTTTTGTTTGCCTTTTAATACAGGGCAACACTTAAGTTGTGGTTTCGCTGTTGTGCCCTTTCTGGGCATTGGAATTTTTCTCCGGCTTCTTGGAGTTTTCAGAGGCAGATGTTCATCTTTCCAAGCTAGGGGGTGTTTTGGCGCCATCTAGGTTGATTTTTTTTTTTTTTTTGCAGATCTTGAGCAGAACACAGCTGCTGATATATTTCAAGCAGTGACAGGACCTGAATAGAAATGTTAGGATGGTGCCTTTGTGTCCTGGGCTTTTCAAATGTTGTTTGTCTTTAGAAGGCGAATCATTTATAGTTTTAAGTTCTAATAATACAGTGAAGCTTACCACTTGTATTTTAATAAACCGATAGCATTTACACTTCCTAATGAAGAATGAGTTGGCCATATGGTTAATAATGTGCTTATACACAGAAAACCTCATTTAATGGATTCTTGCTGTGAAGTAACAATGGTTTGATGTTAAGATAGTCACACGTTCAGAGGAGAAAAATTAAAATTGAATCATAGATGTTTTGCTGGAAAGAAAAGACAAAGTTTGAAATTGTGATAACTTTGCCACAGATTTACAGTAAAACTGAAATAGCCAGGGCTCTTAGACACCTGCTTTGCACATTTAAATAAACAGTGATTAGGTGCTTTAAAGATAGCCTTTAAGAATTGTTAAAATAATTGGTAGTGCTGAGTGCCAAGAAAGAAGCATGATGAGAGCTCTGCATTTTGTCGTGCATGAGATAGCTGGGTTAAAAGGAACAGCAGCTGCTCTCTGCGACTTCTTATTCCCATTTTGTGAAAGGAGCTGGTGGATCTAGAGCTGTCATGTGTTGACTCCGCCTGGCCTCCCTGAAATGTCTATTAAATACATGTGTGTTGTGTCCCAGGATGGAGACTAGTGACTCTGGTAGGGGAGGGGAGAGGTCAGAAGGATGAGTTCTAGGCTGGCATTATTCCTGGAAT